>JAODAL010022739.1:0-64107 GCA_025379985.1 Phyllomedusa bahiana
AGTTTTTTTCCGTGTTTTACTGGGAATTTTAACCAAGTCATATTGTGAAAATTGGGGAAAAAATAACCAAGGGGGGAACTAAAAAGGGGCTTTTTTTTCCCTTTTTAAAAAATTTTCCTGCTCCAATTGGGTTTTCCGGGCCCTTTGGGGCCAAAATTTTACGGTTTTTTTTGGGTTTTTAAAGGTTAGCTTTTTGGTGAATTTTTCCGGTTGGGGTTTTTTGGTTATTTAACCCCGGCGGAGGGTTGGGGGGGAGTGGTGGGGCGGTTTTCCCCCGGTCCCTTTTTTCTGGGGGGGGCCGGCGGGGGGGTTTTTTGGTCTTTCCCAAGGGATTTTCGGGATTGGGTTCGGGGCTTTGTGGAAAACTTTTGGTTTTTGGGGGGTTTAGCCCCGGGGGTTTTTTTTGGGGTGTTTTTTGGGAACCCCTTTGCCCTTGGTGAGTTTAAAGGGGTTTTGAAATTTTTTCCCCCGTGATATTTGGGGAGTCAGTTTTTGTGGGGGTTTTGCGGGGAAATTAATTTTTTTTCCCCGGGAAAAGGTGGCAAAAATTTTGGTTTAAACCCCGGGCAGGGCCGCCATCAAGGAATTTGGGGCCCCCCTTACAGCAAAAAAGGCCTGGGCCCCCCTTTTAAACCCCACAAAACCCTATAAAACCCCATTGCCCACCCCTCCCCAAACCCCAAAGCCCTGAAAAAAAAACCCCAAAAAAAAAAAAGGTTTTGCCAATTTTGCGCCATTGTTTTTGGGATTGAGTTCTTGTTGAAATTTTACGCATGCAGTTTTTGTTTATTGTGTGGACCCAGTATATATAAAAAAGGGCCGGGAAAATATACATGGAACCACTAAATACAGACCAAAAAGCATACCAAAAACAAAAAATTACCAAAAAAAAAGCCCAAAATAATACCCCCATATACCCACCATGTATGGGGTTAATCCCCACTATAATGTTATAAAACCAAAAACCAAAGCATTACAAAGGGCCGATATTACCATTAACAACAAAAATTTATCCCAAAGTAAAAACCGCTACATCATCACCACATATCCCCCTATAAAGATGCAGAATAATGCCACAATACTGTTACTGAATAAAATCCAATACAATAACAACAATGGGAAACCTACATTGGAGGGGGGGGGCCCCAGTTGTTTCCTGAAAATTTAAAGCCCCGCCCTGGTGAAGCCCAGGGAGCCCCTCAGGCCCCCTATTGGGCGAAAGTTACCCCAAAACGCTATGCGGGGGGACATTCTTTTCCCTCAGTCCCCAAATTGTGAAAATTTCCCGTGTATGAAAAAAAAAAAAATTTATAAAAGGAGAATTAGGGGAATTAAAGCACCCTTGTGGGACTTGGGGAATTTTTTGATGTTTTTCCAGTTAAAAAAAGAAATAAATTTATTGTCCAAAAGGGGACTTTCAGTTTTAGGGGAAATACCCCACAGCTTTATTTAGCCCAAATTTCCCAAAAAAGCCATGTTTTAGAAAAATTGAAAAAAGGAAGGGCTTTTTTCTAAATTTGTCAAGGGGGGAAAGTCCAGAGAAGCAGAAATTCGGGTTGGTTTCCCATTAGTTTTGGGCCCCTTTCTCTTTGAAAGCAAGTAGGGTCATTTTTTCAATGGTATTTAAAGAAGTTTGCAGTAAATGTCCAAGGTGATCCCTCTGAAAATTTTGGGAAATTAAAATTTAGGGCCCCCTTCTACCGGGAAAAATAGCTGAGAAGTGATATCTGCCGTAGCTAAAAATTTAGGGGGTTTTCCTTAAGAAAAGTTAAAAAAAAAAATTTCCCCTTTCTTCCCCCGGGAAAAACCCAACAAATTTTCAGGTTACATCAGGCATTTTCTATTTTTTGGTTGTCAGGGTTGATGAAAATTTTCGTCCATTG
The DNA here is from genome assembly GCA_025379985.1 of Phyllomedusa bahiana. Classification (NCBI taxonomy): domain Eukaryota; kingdom Metazoa; phylum Chordata; class Amphibia; order Anura; family Hylidae; genus Phyllomedusa; species Phyllomedusa bahiana. Next base: position 1,884 of record JAODAL010022739.1, read on the forward strand.
TTTTCTTTTCCCTTCCACTCTGTGTTCCAGGGGAAGTTGCTTTTTTTCCCTTTAGTGATCTGCCCTTGTTTTTTTTAAATGTTTTGGGGCAGAGGAGAGAAATTCCCTCCTTTTTATCTTTTTTGTTTGAAATTGTCAGGGGGGGTTTGACAATTTAGGGATAAAAGGTCAAGTCGTTTTGTGTCTCTGGATTGGTTTTAAGAGTCCCGAGGAGAGTCTTTTTAAGGGGGTAAATGGTGTTACTTAAAATTTTAAGCAGGTCAGGGGGAGGAACCCGGTTTTGGGGCCTCAGATCTGAAAAATTTGTCCATTTTTTTCAGTTCCCTAAGAGGTTGCCTTGGATGGGTGCCTTTTTTGTATAACTATTCTAACTATTTTGTCATGTTTTTTCCCACTTCCCCAATTGGCAGAGGGGAGTTGAGAGTTTACAGGAAACCCAAACGTTTGGAAAGGGGGGTTTCACCCGCTGAGAGATCCCTAGGGGGGGAAGAAAAACAGTAGAAAGCTTCTAGTTTATTTTTGGGGAGGGGTTTTCTGGTGGCGCCCCACGGGCTTTGGGGGGAAAGCTTAAATTAAAAATTTGAATACAGTGTAGATACATGCAAGGGGATCCAAAATGAGTGCAGGTATCTCTTTTAAAGAAGCAAAAAAAAAAAAAACAGCATTAAAAGCCATGAGAGGCTTGTACTTAAAGGGATGGATTGGGGGTAGATGAAATATAATTCTTGGCTGCTGTCCCAAGAAATTCATTAAGTACAAAAAAGGGATACAGCTTCTCACAATAGCAGCACGGGAATATCTGTACTTTTCCCCATCTAAAACCCTTTTGATTTTAAATTTAACAAAGGTTTTTTTGCTGACTACCCCCCCCGATTTTTTTTTTTAGGCCCCTGAGTCCAGCAGGGGAACCCAGGAAATATAAGCAGGCAAAGGGGGGGTGAGGGGTATGAAAGATGTGGGTTTGCCTGCAGTTGGGGGGAAAATTTTTTTCACGTTAGTGGTGCCCAAATCTGTAAAACAGAAATGATCGGGCCGGACAATCACAGTATGATGGGGGACAGGTATCTTTTCCTTTTGTTGCCCTGGAAGGGGGGGGGGGGGGGGGGAGTCAACTGGGACAACCCAAAGTACTACAAAAAGTCCCCTCTGAACCCTGCTTGATATAAAACCCCCTTTTTAAAACCCAGTCTCACGGGGCATGGCATTTCTGACAATTTTTGGGGAGTGCGGGACTTCCCAAATTGGAAGTAGGGCAGTGTGGTGGGTCACCCACCCCCAGTAAAATTTGGGGAAATTATGGACAGGGGGCCCCAGATCACAGCAGGTTTAAAATACAAAGGTATGCGGGCCGGCTGCTCTATCCTGGGGAAAGGCTGACAGTACGGGCAAGCCAGAAAAAATTTTAAGGGTCCCTTTTAAGGGGTTTCCCCAAGTGCCCCATTTCAGTCAACAGGCACACAGAGGGTTTTTGTCCCCAGAGTATATGCGGGTTTTTTTGGGCCCTTTGAGCTCGGAGATCTGGGGTCTGTGCTTCTTCACAGACAAGCACCCGTACCCCCAAAATTTAGGGAGATTTAAATACAACTTTTTGTAATAAAAAATTTAATTTTTTGGGGAAACCCAATTGAAGTTTAAAAAAAAAAAAAAAAAAAAAAAAAAAAAAAAAACACCCCCTTGGCCCCAAAGACTCGGGCCCTCGGGGGGCCCAATTTTCAAATGAAATTAAATTGGGAAACCTCCAAATTTTCCAAAATTTAAAAATTTTTTTTGGGAAAAAGTTGGGCCAAAAATTTTACAGTATAAATTTTTCCATAATAAAGGTTTGGGTTTAAAGGAAAAAAAGGGTTTTTATTTTTTTGGGTTTAAAAAGGGAATTTTTTTTTATTTTCGATATTTTTTCTCAAAAGTTCTGGTTTTACATTTAACTTTTTGGTTTTCATTTTTCTGGAATTGCCAAAATTATTTGTTTATGTTTTTCCCCAAAAAAATTTTGGAAAAGAAAATTTGTTGGGCCCAATGAACACCCCCAAAACCCACCCCCTGGGTAAGGGTATAAGGTAAAAGGGTTTAATTTCCCGTTTGAAAAAAGGGGGATTCGGGTTTGGCGGGGACTGACACAAAGTCCAGAGCAACACTAAAAGGTAAATAAACCTCTGAAACATCCTAAAAAAACCCTTTAAATCTGGATTTTTTGATTAGGGTTATAGTTAAAACCAACGTTTGGGGGGTTTTGGGTTTAAAAAAAAGGGTAAAGGGTTAAAAAGGAAAAATTTAAATTTAAAGGTTTTGGGTATCCAAAACCCCGGTTATTTTGGGGCCCCTACCAGTGTTGAACTGGGGGCAGGGCCCTATTTTTAAAAAACATAATTTTAGTATATTTTTTTTGCATTTGAACATGGGAAATTTTTGCAAAGGAAAAACCCAAAAAGGCAAAGTGGCAGCCATTAAAAGGGACAGTCTTCTTTAAAAAAATAAAAAATTTTTCCTAGCCCCCCCTTTTTTTTTTCTCTCCTTTCAGCAACCACTTTAAGGGGTTGTCTCAGTATGAGGATCATAGTTTAAAATGAAGGGACCAAAAATCTAAGCATGTATGTCCTTGGCTACCATAAACAAAGTGCTATGGTTTAAGAGAATGGGCTGCTTTATTTCTGCTTAGCAACAGAGTTTGAGGCCAGGTCGTGTTACGCCCAGGTAAACAATTACTGGCTGAAGGCTGAGTTCTGTCCCGCCTAGGTCGCTAATGAGAATGCACAGCACAAGCTGATGCAGTGAACAGGTTGCAGACGGGAGCGCACAGGGGGAAGTATGTACTGTGCACGAGAGAGAGAAAGAGAGAGAACTTTGCAGGTTACATTTTCATTCACTAATTGCAATCAGAGGTCCTGCAGCAAAGAGAGAGATAATCATGTGCAGTCCCACATAAAACAAATTTGCTTTTCACTTCCAATGATTCCAATGATCTGAGAACCCCTCCTTCCCCACTCTCACACAGAATGAATCCTCATGTGTACACTTTGAGGGCATGTCTGCAGAGAGTAAAGATATTCCCTGCTGGAAGGAGAAAAACACTCCTCCATTTCACAAGCTCTGTTTGACAACCAGCATAAATGGCTGCCAAATGCTGTAACGAGACAACCTCTTTAAGCTGCATCAAATTATTGTCTGGAGTGCCCTGCAGACCCCAGCAGAAAATGGCACCTCACCTTTTCTGCAAAACAGGTGCAAGACTTGCAAACACATTCAAACCAGTCACAGTCACAGCACGTACAAAGAATCATAGGTACCTGTTCCTGTAGGTCTTTCAGTGTGGTATATCTGATTATGTGTGTGCGGTGGTCCCCACAGGCCTCTATGTGGGGAAACAGGGCAGAGACTTAGTCAGAGCATGAACATGCACCAATTCACTGTTAATAACAGCAGGACAGATCTCCCAGTGGCCACACATTTCTCTGGAGAAGGCCACGCTATTGAAGATTTGTGGGTTGTTGTCTTAAAGAGAAATTTTAAGGTAGAAGGAGAGTAAGGAATGGACATATAAGCTTATGCAAAAATTTCAGCCTTTGCAATATAAGTTCAATATCCATGCTAGCTTCATGTCACATATGTATGAAACTTGGCGCCTCAGCACCAATTCTCGCTGCTTTTTTCAGTGTACAATGCACCTGAATACTATGAAAAGAATGCTGCATTCTATTCACTAGTAGAAAACCCGGCTAAAGAATGCAACAATGAGCTTCTTTTCTTTTCTATAGAGTTTAAAACAGTTCATTGTGTTGCTTTCTAATGTATTATGTTAATACTAAAATTTTGTTGACATTTTTTTTTGTTATAATTAAAATCTTACAAAATCTTTTTTTATACTTTTATATAGTAGGTTAATTTGTTTTCAGAAAAATGTAGGTAAGTCTGTCAGCCTTTATTCTACATACAGCAATAGCCAGCACAGCAGAGTTTTCGCTGACACTTGTGGTGCAACATGCAAGATCACTACCATAGTTTCTATTCATTGACATGCTATTCTAATGCCTTTTCTTTTATTTCAAGCCTGCTATGATGTGTTTGCAATCACTACGCTAACGCCGTAAGTACCCAATTGACACTTATGGCAAATGCTGGATTGGTTCAATTAATTTATAATCTTTAACTTAAAATACATTTTAGATAATATTAATTTTAAATACATTTTATAAGTTGAGAAATTAGGGATATTTTTTGCCCTAATGGCAAATCCAGTTCCACCATGACCACATTTAAATTCTTGTGGCTGCTTGAGCAGTTATGCACCTAGTTTTGCCGTCCCACATTCATAAATGTGTCTTATATTACGAATGTGGTGTGACACTCCCCCAGAATGCCTCCACATCTTTGGCGCATTACAAAGTGTTATGTCTGGAGCACAATGCGTCAAACGTGGCCAAATGACGTGCCATACATAGAAAAAAAGCAGAAAACTCACTTTGGGCACATTTCTTGCCAGAACAGTGAATATGACCCATTCATACATGTCGCCCTATGTGTGAACTGTGGGAGCCACAAATCACAGCTTGATAGCAAAAAGATAACAGCAAGAGTTAATCTCTTGTCACGCATCACAAGTTTCTAATTGTTTATTTCTTGACCTGAAGTAAAATGTTGTAAATAACATCTCTGCTTATATTTCTTTGTTATCTTTATATCACAAGGCATTATGGGAAAGGGGCTGAGAAGCCCACAGCGCCCTCTGTTGGTTGTAACAAATCCTCAATTTGCTTTTGACCCACCGAGTCTTGAGAAAGCAAAAAGGATTTTTTAGCCCAAACCAGTATCTCTCTCTACAGACAACGCTGTTCGGGATTTTTGTCCCTCTTCGTGCAGAGTAGAGAAGATACTGGGGTGGCTGTGTGGGAGGCATGGGGGAGCTCAGGAAGGGAAGATCTCTCCTTAGGGAGAGCACCGAACGAACGGCTTGTAGAGTTTTTGTTTTGCCTTTTTCCCCCCTCTACTTAGCATCTGCATATCCAAAAGGGATTATGGGAAAGGGGCTGAGAACCCACAGCGCCCTCTGTTGGTTGTAACAAATCCTCAATTTGCTTTTGAACCCCCCGAGTCTTGAGAAAGCAAAAAGGGGGTTTTTTAGCCAAGCCAGTATCTCTCATCTACAGGGCAACGCTGTTTCGGGATTTTTGTCCCTCTTCAGTGCAGAGTAGAGAAGATACTGGCTGGCTGTGTGGGAGGCATCGGGTAGCTCAGGGAAGGGAAGATCTCTCCTTAGGGAGAGCACCGAACGAACGGCTTGTAGAGTTTTTGTTTTGCCTTTTCGCCCTCTACTTAGCATCTGCATATCACAAGGCATTATGGAAAGGGGCTGAGAAGCCCACAGCGCCTCTGTTGGTTGTAACAAATCCTCAATTGCTTTTTACCCACCGAGTCTTGAGAAAGCAAAAAGGATTTTTAGCCAAGCCAGTATCTCTCATCTACAGACAACGCGGGTTTTGGGATTTTTGTCCCTCTTCAGTGCAGAGTAGAAAAAAGATACTGGCTGGGTGTGTGGGATGGCATCGGGGTAGCTCAGGAAGGGAAGATCTCTCCCTTTGGGAGAGCACCGAACGAACGGCTTGTAAGTTTTTGTTTTGCCTTTTCGCCCTCTATTAGCATCTGCATATCACAAGGCATTATGGAAAAAGGGGGTGAGAACCCACAGCACCCTCTGTTGGTTGTAACAAATCCTCAATTTGCTTTTGACCCACCGAGTCTTGGAGGAAACAAAAAGATTTTTAGCCAAGCCAGATCTCTCATCTACAGACAACGCTGTTTCGGGATTTTTGTCCCTCTTCAGTGCAGAGTAGAGAAGATTACTGGCTGGGGTGTGTGGGAGGCATCGGGTAGCTCGGTAGGGAAGATCTCTCCTTAGGGAGAGCCCCCGAACGAACGGCTTGTAGGTTTTTGTTTTGCCTTTTCGCCCTCTACTTAGCATCTGCATTTTCACAAGGCATTATGGGAAAGGGGCTGAGAAAACCCACAGCGCCCCTGTTGGTTGTAACAAATCCTCAATTTGCTTTTGACCCACCGAGTCTTGAGGGAAAACAAAAGGATTTTTAGCCCCAAACCAGTATTCTCATCTACAGACAACGCTGTTTTTGGGGGTTTTTTGTCCCTCTTCAGTGCAGAGTAGAGAAGATACTGGCTGGCTGTGTGGGAGGCATCGGTAGCTCAGGAAGGGAAGATCTCTCCTTAGGGAGAGCACCGAACGAACGGCTTGGGAGAGTTTTTTTTTTTGCCTTTTCGCCCTCTACTTAGCATCTGCATATCACAAGGCATTATGGGAAAGGGGCTGGAAGCCCAACAGCGCCCTCTGTTGGTTTTTAACAAAACCTCAATTTGCTTTTGACCCACCGAGTCTTGAGAAAGCAAAAAGGATTTTTTAGCCAAGCCAGTATCTCTCATCTACAGACAACGCTGTTTCGGGATTTTTGTCCTCTTCGTGCAGAGTAGAGAAGATACTGGCTGGCTGTGTGGGAGGGATCGGGTAGCTCAGGAAGGGAGATCTCTCCTTAGGGGAGCACCGACGAACGGCTTTGTAGAGTTTTTGTTTGCCTTTTCGCCCTCTATTAGATCTGCATATCACAAGGCATTATGGGGAAAGGGGCTGAGAAGCCCACAGCGCCCTCTGTTGGTTGTAACAAATCCTCAATTTGCTTTTGACCCACCGAGTCTTGAGAAAGCAAAAAGGATTTTTTAGCCAAGCCAGTATCTCTCATCTACAGACAAACGCTGTTTCGGGGTTTTGTCCCTCTTCAGTGCAAAAGTAGAGAAGATACTGGCTGGCTGTTTTGGGAGGCATCGGGTAGCTCAGGAAGGGGAAAATTCTCCTTAGGGAGAGCACCGAACGAACGGCTTGTAGAGTTTTTTTTTTGCCTTTTCGCCCTCTACTTAGCATCTGCATATCACAAGGCAATTTTGGGAAAGGGGGCTGAGAAGCCCACAGCCCCCTCTGGTTGTTTTAACAAATCCTCAATTTTCTTTTGACCCACCGAGTCTTGAGAAAGCAAAAAGGATTTTTTAGCCAAGCCAGTTATCTCTCATCTACAGACAACGCTGTTTCGGGATTTTTGTCCCTTTTTCAGTGCAGAGTAGAGAAGATACTGGCTGGCTGTGTGGGAGGCATCGGGTAGCTCAGGAAGGGAAGATCTCTCCTTAGGGAGAGCACCGAACGAACGGCTTGTAGAGTTTTTGTTTTGCCTTTTCGCCCTCTACTTAGCATCTGCATATCACAAGGCATTATGGGAAAGGGGCTGAGAAGCCCACAGCGCCCTCTGTTGGTTGTAACAAATTCCAATTTGCTTTTGACCCACCGAGTCTTGAGAAAGCAAAAAGGATTTTTTAGCCAAGCCAGTATCTCTCATCTACAGCCCCTTTCCCATAATGCCTTGTGATATGCAGATGCTAAGTAGAGGGCGAAAAGGCAAAACAAAAACTTTACAAGCCGTTCGTTCGGTGCTCTCCTTAAGGAGAGATCTTCCCTTCCTGAGCTACCCGATGCCTCCCACACAGCCAGCCAGTATCTTCTCTACTCTGCACTGAAGAGGGACAAAAATCCCGAAACAGCGTTGTCTGTAGATGAGAGATACTGGCTTGGCTAAAAAATCCTTTTTGCTTTCTCAAGACTCGGTGGGTCAAAAGCAAATTGAGGATTTGTTACAACCAACAGAGGGCGCTGTGGGCTTCTCAGCCCTTTCCATAATGCCTTGTGATATGGCAGATGCTAAGTAGAGGGCGAAAAGGCCAAAAACAAAAAAACTACAAGCCGTTCGTTCGGTGCTCTCCCTAAGGAGAGATCTTCCCTTCCTGAGCTACCCGATTTCCTCCCACACAGCCACCAGTTATCTTCTCTACTCTGCCCCTGAAGAGGGAAAAAATCCCAAACAGCGTTTGTCTGTAGATGAGAGATACTGGCTTTGGCTAAAAAATCCCTTTTTGCTTTCTCAAGACTCGGTGGGTCAAAAGCAAATTGAGGATTTGTTACAACCAACAGAGGGCGCTGTGGGCTTCTCAGCCCCTTTCCCATAAGCCTTGTGATATGCAGATGTAAAGTAGAGGGCGAAAAGGCAAAACAAAAACTCTACAAGCCGTTCGTTCGGTGCTCTCCCTAAGGAGAGATCTTCCCTTCCTTTGTTATCTTTAGAGATTTTAAGATCCTTAAAGACCCCTGTTTCTTGTATAACATCATGTCTGACAAAGAGAGCTGGTACTATTGAAAGCTTAACTTCGGATATACTCAGTTAGCCTCTAAAAGGTATTGCGTGATTTATTTGCTCTTCATAAGTAGCAACTTGACATTAAACATGTTATGATAATCTAACTTCATTGAACTACAATGTTATAAACCAAATTAACACAATGTTCCAGTCATATTAACCATCTAGATTTGGCAGACCATACAGTTTCATATGTCTGCTATTGATAAAACCATTGTTCTTTATAAAACATAAAAGATGAGCAATTACTGTGGACATTTGTAGAACAATTGCCCATGATACACAGCTGTACTTAGTAGAATACTTTTAAATATAGCTAAAATAAAAGTGTACTGACATAAATTAATCAAACATGTGCCAAAAGTACCGTCTTGTGGACACATCCTGGCAGCATGTTATATAAATGTAACAGAGCCAAAGCCATAGGTAGATAATGGTAGAGCTCTTTTGTTTTAAGAGTGGTATAATAACATTATTATTATTATTATTTTATATTTGATATTATTATTTACTAGTAATAATAATCTTCATGTCATAATTATGAGAAATACCTTTGAATCTGTACAGAATCCTAGGCTGTGCCTCTCTTTCTGGCATTTAATCAAAGGGACATTATGGTAAGTACTATCCTGCGGGGAGTTTAATTACCTGCACCTTCCTTTATTCTACATCATCTTTTGTCAGCTCAGGTAGTGTTATTTTGACATTTTTCCTCTCTTCGGAGTAATGTATTTTTTAATTAGTTGCAACGTTTGAAAAGCTGCGACCGTTCCATTATGAATTTAATAATCTTGTCATTCCACAATTTATCTGCCAATATTTTGCGAAGTAATTTTTTCAATCATTTTTAATATGAGAAGACATAATGGCGTTGATATGCATTACAGAGTTTTTAATAAAATATTTACTACTGAACTAAAGACAAAAGGAAAACCTAATTATTCCACATTAATTGTTTATTTTTCAAAGCACCGTTGACTTAGACACATCAGTATCTTCTCTTTCTGAACGCTAATGGCATGCTTAATTTCCACAAGTACTAATCATGGTTATTCTTTTTTCTTCTCCAGAGGAAATGTCACATTGGTCCTGGAAAAAAATATATATATTTCAGGCAACTTCTAATTTTGAGCTATGCCACAGGCATCACAGCTTTGAAAAAAAGTTAAAAAGTTACTTCAGTTTAAAGAAAGAAGTTTTTAAATTTATGTTTGTTAGATCTGAATTTAATCCTTTGAGGACCAGGATAATTTTGGTATGACTCTTTACATCTATATCTCTATACGTTAGCCTAAGTATTAATATTACTCAGGCTTTTGTTACCGCATTCTGTACCGTACAATCAGTATGGTCAGATAATTATTTGAAAGCTTGGACTGACCCACAAGGGAACAGGGAAAAACCCATTTTGGACATCTGTGCATGGTGAGCCCCTGAGAAAAGCAGGTCCGGGGCAGCTTTTCAGGGAGGAAGAGAGTACAAGCAGGGTTACACTTAAAGATGATACCAATGTGTATAGATAACACAGGATCTACTGTTAAGTCCACATTTATCCTTTTTATCTGTACTCTTGCTATTGCTATCTCTTCCAAATTAAAATATATGTTTGCTGTAAACAGCTGGGATCCCAAAGAAATACCATCCACTCAATAGATTGGATAATATAACTGTGTTTAATACAAGGATGTACAGAGGTTTTATACCATTTGATACGTGTTACAATGTCGTAAATATGTGTTGTTTGATCATTGGTTAATTAGCATTTGGGGAAGCAAGTTTATGAGGAAATCAAAGTATAAGTTCATATATGGTGATATACATCAATCCTTCATTTCTGCATGCGTTGCATAATATTGCACAGTCTCAGCAAAACACAATTCCTTAAAAGGACTTGTTGATTCCAGTTAAATGCATCTGACTTGGGTGTTCTTCGAAATGTAGTCTGTGCCATCTTGTCTGCTTTGCTACATAAGCTAATATTTGTGAGCCATTATGAGTCCATACGTTATTTCAGAATCTTCCAGAACAAGTCTCTCCTGGAGGTAGTTTCCTTGCAAAAGCTATGCATTCAAAGCGTATAATATATGATTAAACTGGTCCAGGGTAATAGAGAATTGTTATGCACACAATATATAAACAGTTTCGAGATATAATCAATGGTTATAGACAATAAGAACAGAGTTTAATGTTTTCAATCGATCCTGCACCTGACACTACCATTCACAATAAGAAATAGTCACAATTCACCCTCTCCTACTCCCTTTACACTGATTTCTTCCCAGGTCACAGAGTATGCCTAGAAAACTCCCCTGTAGAAGTCAATGGGACTGATCCTGTTCACAGGCTCCTGTGTCCATAAAGCTGCTGTAAAGCATCTCTCTAAATGCTGTTAAAAGAAGTGCAGGTAAGAAAGTTATCCCCACAATCATATACAGACAACAGATTTGAGAATTCTACAATCAGAAAATAAAAGAATATGTATCAATTTCTGGTTTTAATCAGTAAAAAACCAAAATGGTGACAGATTCCCTTTAACTGTATACAAATTGTACAGCTCTGTAAGGCTATGTTCACACGGTGTATTTGCAGGCCGTAATTACGCCCCGCAATTACGCCGTGTGACTGGGGGCGGGAGCGAGGGACTGAGCAGGGGGCCGGCACTTCGCCGGCCCATAGACTTGAATTGCTAGCGGTGCGTATTTGCGGCTAGTAATTCACATGTCAAGCCGCCGGACAGGGAGAAGAGACATAATCCATAGTTCTCTATGAGAACTGTGAATTACCGTAATGAATGGACCGTTTTCGGCCCGTAATAGGTGCACTCCGGCGCGTAATTACGGACCGAAGTACGGCCCATTTTAAGCTGTGTGAACATGGCCTTAGTAGAAAGACGATTATCAGCAACAGCTGGGCTTATTACCGACCCTGCTTTCTCGATTACTGTGTATGCAGAGCTCAGTGAGCATTGTATACATAGACAATCAAGCAACTGCTTGGCTACCTGCTATGTGACCGCCGGGCTTCCATAACTGCAAGAGCTGCTGGGTCTTATCAGACCCAGATCAAATCAGCAGTCAGTGCTGGGGATGTATTTCTTCTGGATTTTACCTGTTACCTGGGCTAAGAAATCAGCCCCACTCACAAGGGAAATCAGGAAAAAAAAAAGTTATATAAAATACCCCAAAGGTCTTCTTCTGACCTTATGGGGCACAATATATAAAATAATAAATAAAATAAAAAAAGCACAAATATTAATTCATTATAATAGCCCAAATCACAACTTTTAGCTCTGCCCCCTATGAAGCTACAACTTTATTTCCTATATAGAAATATCTGTAACAAAGAAGACACAATTATAAGAATCTTATTTTAGCGCCATTTTAGCTGTTAAAAAATATAAAAAGTGAAAAGCAGATTTCTTTTATACTTTTTTCCCCTCATTTATTCTTAAAAAAATGTAAAAATGACATTAAAAAAGCCTAACTGAAAAAGGTGAAAAACGTGTAGAAAAAAACAATTTAAGAAGGCGTTATAGCATTCAAATCCATGTGCATATGGAAAAGAAAGATGTGGGTTAAATGGCCAGGTCAGGAACTGGTTAAAGGAATCTGAGCAGTCTGCCAATAAACAGAATGGTTACTGGTCTTGTCACACTGATTTTGTGTAACATTTTGTGTAACATTTTTTCCATATATGCTCCTCACCTACAATTGCTGTCCATTTATGACTAAAAGTCAGGAAATGAAGCATGGAATGGGCCCAAAATCAGAGATCATTCCATGCATGGTGGATGCTAGCTATGAACTACAGTTAACTACCACTTACAGTTGAAATAAGATGTTTATATACACTATATAAAAAGACACATATTTATGTTTTCTCATTATCTGACATGAAATCAGAATAAACCTTACCCGTTTTAGGTCAATTAGGATTAGCAAAATTATTTGGATTTGCCAAATGCCAGAATAATGAGAAAGAGAGAATTTAAGGCATTTTTATTACTTTCTGCAAAGTCAAAAAATTACATACACTAGGATAACTATACATTTAAACAATTTGGGGCAGCCCATATGATGATGTCATGTCTTTGGAAGCTTCTGATAGGTTTATTTGCAACATCTGATTTAATTAAATACACACCTGTAGATGTATTTCTTATGCACACCAGAAACACACTGCTCATGGGAAAGTCTAAAGAAATAAGCCAAGATATAAGGAAGAGAATTGTGGACTTGCACAAGTCTGGATCAACCTTGGGTGCAATTTACAGATACCTGAAGGTGCCTCGTTCATCTGCACAAACAATTATGTGCAAGTACAAACAAGATGAGAGTGTCTAGCCATCATACCGCTCAAGAAAGAGACGGGTTCTGTGTCTCAGAGATGAACATGCTTTAGTACAACATGTGCATATCAACCCAAGAACAAAAGCAAAAGACCTTGTGAAGATGCTGTCAGAAGCTGGTAAGATTGTGTCATTATCCAGGGTGAAATACATAAGTACTGTATCAACATAGGCTGAAAGGCCACTCTGCCAGGAAGAGGCCAAACGAAACCTTTAAAAGCCAGTTTAATGTTTTCAAATGCACACAGGAACAAAGTTCAACATTTTTGGAGACATATCCTGTGGTTTGACGAAACTAAAATTGAACTGTTTGGCCATAATGCCCATTGTTACGTTTGGAGGAAAAAGGGAAACGCTTGGAAGCCTAAAAACACCATCCCATCTGTGAAACAGGGGAGTGGCAGTATCATGTTGTGGTGTTGTTTTGCTGCAGGAGGGACTGATGCACTTCACAAAATAGGTGGCATCATGATGAAAGAAAAATATGTGGCAATACTGAAGCAACATCTCTAGACATCATCCAGAAAGTCAAAGCTTGGGTGAAAATGGGTCTTCCAAATGGATAATGACTAGTGTTGATTGAACTGTTCTAGAAAAGTTAAAGCTCTGTGAAATTTAAAGGGCCAGTGTTCCGGTAATTGCTGGGCTCTGGACCTATATTATACAACTTTCCCTTGATCTCTCCGCCGAATCCATAGTGACCTTCGCTATTTGTGAAAGTATTTCCCGAATTCTTTGTCTATACTGTGTACCATTACCTTTCTGCCTAAGTCCCATGACTACGAACCTTGCCACCTGCCCTGTCCGTCCTGCCTGTTGCTCACTACAAGTCTGCCTAACATTTTTGTACCACATACACCTTGGCCGCCACGAGAGGCAAGTTACTTCAGGGGTATCATGCAGCAGCAAGAGCCTCCTGCCTTGCGGTGCACTTTGGTGAAAACCAGTGACCCCTTAGGTTCTGCTCCTTGGTGCGGCTTACTCCATCACCTGCGGTAGTCCAGTGGGTTCACTACCAGAGGTCGTTACAGTTATATCTGGCCATGGATCACACCAAGGTGCCTCTGCCGAGGGTCTCGGACATCACCATGGTTGCTGCCCAGCAGTCATAACAGATCACTCAGCTGGCACAGCAACTCAACCAACTGACCTCCATGATGCAGCAACTTCTCACCACCTAGCAACAGCAACCCTCACCTGTGGCTCAAGCAGCAGCATCTGTAGCTCCAGCGGCTCCTGTCAGCCCCAATTTGCAACTGTTGATGCTGCCGAAATTTGATGGAGACCCTAAAGTCTGCAGGGGGTTCATCACTCAATGTTCCATGCATGTGGAACACATGGCCAACCAGTTCCCTACCTAATTGTCCAAGGTGGCGTTCCTCTTCAGCCTTCCTTCCAGGAAAGCCTTGGCATGGCCCCTTCCCTCTGGGACAATCCTGTTACAGCTAATCTTCAGGCTTACTTAGCTAAATTCCACAGCGTCTTTGAGGAATCTGCATGTGGGTCTTTTGCTGAAGTTGCACTCCTAAACATGCGTCAAGGTGACTCCTGTGTTGGAAAATATGCTGTACAATTCCACCCTCTGGCCTCAGAATTATCCTGGAAAGACAAAGCCCTAAAAGCCATATTCAAGAAGGGTCTCTCCTTCAGTGTAAAGGACATGCTGTCTGCCCAGGACCTTCTATCTTCCCTTAGTGACCTAATTCACTTGGCCACTTGTATTGATGTGCACTTTACTAAGAGATACTGGTTGCGCCGTCTATCCCATCTTGCTCCGGGGTTCAAACGGCCTCCACTGCCTCTTTCTCTGCCTCCTTCAAAAGAGCCCATGTAAGTAAACAGAACCCACCTGACCAAGCAAGAATGGTCCCGTCGACGTGATGAGAATCTGTGCCTCTGCCGTGCTAGTCCTGAGAATTACCACAGGAATTGTCCGCAATGTCCGGGAAACGTACACTATGTGGGAGAGGCGTCCTTAGGTGTGGATAATTCCTCTCCATGTCTAACCATGCCGGTGCAAATCTTGACCAGTTCTGGAATCTTGTTTCAAATTTCTGCTTTTCTGGGCTCTGGATCAGCCAGAAATTTCCCTGGTGACTAAGGTTTAACTCCCAGTAGTCCTCCAGGGGCTCGAAGTGCATCAGTGGAGAAATGAGACCACACCGGGTAAGGTGTCACTAAGCAGCAAGACTGGCAGTCTTGTCTCCAATGGGTGACTTTGCCCGTCAGGGACTCAACAAAGTAACTATGAAAAAACGTTATCTGTTGCCCCTGATAACTGAGCTCTTTCTGATCTGTAGTGCCAGATTTTTTTTTAAAGTGTAGTTGGGTGGGGGTGGGGGTTATAATGTTGTTTGTATCCATGAGGGTAACGAGTTGAAAGCAGCCTTCAACACCCAAGATGGGCATTTTGAGTAATGGTCTGTGCAATGCTTTGGTGGTTTTTCAAGACTTTGTGAACTATATTTTCAGAGATCTTCTATATTCTTGTCTTGTCGTCTACCTGGATGACATCCTGGTCTTCTTACCTGACCCAGAGCTCATGTGTGCCAGGTACTGAGGTGTCTACATAATAATTGTCTCTATGCCATGCTTTAGAAGTGTCTCTTCCATCAGATCAGTCCTTCCCATTCCTAAAAGTCCTTGCACTCGTATTGCAATGGACTTTATTTTTAATCTTCCAGCCTCCTCCAGAAATACTGTTGTCTGGGTGGTCACTGACCGTTTTTCTAAATGTTCACACTTCGTACCTCTGCCTGGATTGCCCTCTGCTCCACGACTTGCCAACCTCTTTTTCCAGCACATCTTTCAGTTACACAGATTTCCACAGCATATTGTCTAAGATGGGGGGTTCAGTTTGTTTCAAGGTTCTGGAGTGCCTTGTGCTCTCAACTATAGATAAAATTGGACTTCTCCTCTATCTACCATCCTAGAACTAATGGTCAAGTGGAGAGAATCAACCTGGTCTTCGGAAACTACTTATGGCACTTTGTGTCCAGGTTTTTGTCATGGGAAAAGTTCTCCTACATTTCTCTGGACTCAGATTCTGCTGGCACCTCCCCATTTTACATAATCCACTGACAACATCTCATCCACCTCTCCCTCTGGCCTCGTCCTCCGTTGTCCCCACTGTGAACGATCTAGTTCAGGACTTGATGTCCATTTGGAATGAGACACGCCAGTCCCTGCAATGAGCATCAGTCCTTATGAAGTACCAAGTGGATAAAAAGAGAAGATCTCCCCCAACTTTTACTCATGGTAACAAGATATGGCTGTCTGCCAAGTATATATGACTGAAGATCCCCAGCTACAGGAGGGATCCTCGGTTCGAAGTGCTGAAACGTCTTAACCCAGTTGCCTATAAGCTTCCCCCCACAATTCATGTCCTGAACTCCTTCCGCTTCTCCATGCTGAAACCAATTATTCATTATCATTTTTCTTGAAAGGTCATCTCTCCTTCTCCAGAAGCCGATATCATCAACATCTAT
The DNA here is from genome assembly GCA_025379985.1 of Phyllomedusa bahiana. NCBI lineage: Eukaryota > Metazoa > Chordata > Amphibia > Anura > Hylidae > Phyllomedusa > Phyllomedusa bahiana. The sequence goes on from JAODAL010022739.1 coordinate 17,954, forward strand.
GCTGTGAAAGAGATCCTGGCCATGAAGACGATTGGGGGAAGTTACATGTTCTTATTGACTGGAAGGAGTTTGAGCCGAAAGAAAGGTCCTGGGGACCAAAAGATATCATCCTGGACCATGAGTTATTGCAGAAATTTCTTACGGCTAGAAAGAGACGGAGGCCAAAGGAGGGGGGTTTGTTTGGTTGCCAAAAACCCCCGTTGTTTCTGCAAGTCCCGAGTGCATGTCGGGTGGGACCCGATAGCTGGGTCCCGGCCCCTTTACTCACCTTCCCGGGTACTGGCTTTCTTTGCTGGCCGGCATGCGTGTCCCCACTCTTAAGGGCACATGCACCAGCTCTGAGAAATCTAAATGGCCAGCATTGGATAATTTCTGGGTGCTGGTCCTATATAACCAGGCTTTCCCCTCACCTCCCTTCCAGATCTATATTTCCCTTGCCTATGCATCAAAATGTTTCCCTACATGTTTGTCCACACTGTGTAAAGTCCGTTTCTGCCTACGCCCCCGCCCCAACTCTATACTGTCCTGATTGACCTGCCTGTCTCCGGCTGCAAGCCTGCCTAGCGTTTTTGTATCATATACTCCTCAGTTGCCACCAGCAGGCAAGTTGTGCCAGAGGTAGGGGCATGGGGGTCGCCTGCCACAGCAAGTCCATCGGCCCTTTCGTCTGCTTGGTAAAAATAGGGCCCCCTTGATTTCCCCTCCCTGGTGTGGCTTACTCCATAACCTGCGGTGGTCCACTGGATCCACTACCAGAGGTCGTTACAATGTGTAAACACCATTAACATCTCTTCACTTAGAAACAGACAAGAAATTAGGTGGATTAGATGTTTTATATCTTTTTCTTTTTACCTCCCTTAAAAAAAATGGAAAAATTTCCTTTGTGCTAGCTTTTCAAATGAAAAAATGTGATTTATTTTCTAGAATATTGGACATTAGAAGATTTATCAGAATCTTGACAGTTAAACATCATTTCTTTTTTGATTCAGGATCAAGCATCTCAATGAGCAGCTGTGACAAATGAATTCATAGATCTGGCTTTCTAAAAACAAATGACTGATCAATTTGTTGCAAGTTGTATAATCATGCAACAAAAATTTTTGGGCAGATGGTCTTAAAAATTTAAATGAAAACCCAACAGGTTTCGGTAGTGTGGATCATAGAGTCTTTTTTTTTTTACTTTACAAAAAGGGGGTTTTTCTTAAAGGTTTGCCCGGGTTCCCATGAAAAACCTTTTTTTCAGGAATTATTTTCGGGAAATTGAAATCTTTGAGAGTTACATGATAATTTAAGACTGTTTCATAAGATAGCAATGATATTCAAAAAGATAATATGGTTGAAGGACTTTACAAGAAAATACTCTATACATCCATTCAGATGATGTTGAGCTTGAAGGTCTGCAATATCATCTTGGGTGTTATAGCTCATATGTTCCTAAATTCTGCAATTTTAGAGTTCATGTAGTATTTTTAAAGATAAATATGCCATAACAAAGAAGAAATATTAGAAGGGTGGGGGTATTTTCATAAATTTTAAATATTTGTTGACAAGTTCAATAATGGAATGATAGGAGGGTCTGTTTATTTTCTATATAGATAACCCTTTCCAAGATTTGTGTTATTGGTATGAGCAATACATAGACAATTTCCTTTACATTTGGTATGGTAATGTATCTGGTGTATTAATACTCCTGGAATATATTCAAAATTACTGTCACATTCCACACCGCTGTCCGGATCGCGGACGTGCCCATGCCTCTGCCTGTGTCCCTGCTGTGGCTCCCCCCACTTGCTTGTACTCACCTGTTCTTGCTCCTGCTTGGTTCCTCGCGGTTGCCAGCATCCCACATGTGCACATGTCCTCTCTAAATCGTGTGCACCATCTCGAAGAGATTTAAAGAGACAGTACACAATTACCCGGTCAATGACCTTTTACCACCTGGGACTTATGGAGCTTCCTGCCTGAGCTCTGGATCAGTTTGTTGATGTTCCCACATTGCTTTTGACCTCTGGTTCCTGTCTGGTTAAGGGAGTTTATGAGCATACTGGTTCCTGCATTACGACAGCCAGATATCTGTACTGCTATTTCCTTCTGCTAGGCCTGTCTACTGCCTGTGACTTTGCTACTACCTATGACTACTCCTACCTGTGACCCGTCACCTCTATCAGTACATACAGCCCAACCTGCAGGACTTTGGCTGTCACCGCGAGTAGCCATGGGATAGCGACTTGGGGGGTTCCCCATAGCTAAGTCTGGCCTTGATTCGAGCTCCAGTGAGGACCTAGGGTCCCTTAGACTCTGCTCCCTGGCATCTACACCATTGCTCGCGGTGACCCAGATGATCCACATATACCCAGCTTCCACTGATAGTGAAACCGACAAACTCAAACTGAACAATCTGAAAACAGACAGCAGGAAACATGCTAAAACTACACACAGAAAAAGCCATCCCACTGGGAGAAGTTATAAGAGCAAAAAGGAGATGCAATCAGGCAGAGGATTTTGAGATAGAGTCTGATAACATCAAAATGTGTGTCAAAATAAGAGGGTAACCCAATTTGATACTTAACAGGGTGGAAACTATTGCACAACATAGACCTAGAGAATATTTTCTGTAAAATACCTGAATGAAGGGCCATATAGACAAACTATACAATATAAACAATACATTAAGCTAATTGACAAAATTGTTACACAGTCTTTACCACTTTTATTTGATGATGATAGGCTATTTGAAATGTTCATAGCTGTCTCTCATGTACCCCCCAAACTCACAACCCCCAACTCATCAGACTCTATCAACTTATAATCTTCCTAAGTAACCTGAAAATCCATCCCTTCAGGATAGCCACAACCTACAATAACCTTCTGCCACTACACTGCTGTGGATGAAATCAGCCCAAGCTGTGTTCCCTTGGTTCCAAATTAGGTGTGACTAGTGTTGAGCAGCCCAGAGAATTGGACACACACAGGGAGAAAGATGTCCTCAAGAATGATTCCACTTTGTTATTGCATCAGCAAGGTTTCTACAGACATCACGCTAGTGTATGTGTTACCTTAAAAGGTAATATTCTTTGGTCATACAAGCATCATATACAGAGATTATTATTTCTCAAAAATTCCATTTGCTGAATTTTTCCCCAAAATTAGTTTTGTTCCGAATTTATTTGCGACGAATCATGTTAAAAAACAGCTATTTCCTGGCTGCAGAGAGCCTGAATGGTGTTGTAGAAGATTGTGCCATTCAGAAATATACATAGGGAGCGGGGTTTGGTATTGAAACAAGGCTGTGATTTAGTATGACATGCAGAGACAGGCGCGCTCTTAGAATCGCTTCACACTTCACTTATCTGGGCAGTTACGGGGTCAAAACTGACCAAATAACTGAAGTGTGAACGCAGCCTGACAGGGTAAAGTCAGCGCCAGCTAGAAAAAAATGAACAGAGGGCCAATATCCCACTATAGCGTCAAAGAGCGCACTCCTTTTACACCATCATCAGATGATTCCACAGATTATGACAGTACCTGTTCTATTAAACGCTGATGCATGTAGAGCCCCCTTCCACAAAAGAGTGGAGAGGGTGTCGGCAGTAATTTTGTCAAATAACTTATTTGTCTAAAAAAGCCTGTGAAATACAGCTTGGGTGAGGCCAGCACTACTGGTGTCATCTAACGGCCGTGTGTTTACCACCAAACCAACGGTTCTTGAATGGTTAACTAGCTCATCCACTTCCTCCCAGATAACATCTGACAACCTCAACCAAGAGTCGGTGGGTTCATTAGACACAACCCTTAGTTGGCATGGCCTGGCAGTAGGTCAGGGGCCCTCACCTGTCCTTAACTCCCCTCTGTCCCGTTCAGTTCCCTCAGCCAGAGAACTGCTATGTGCTGTGGGCTCTGTGCCACCATACAGCAAGGACAAACTATTTGAGAACAGTGAGCAGCTAGTGGGGAGCAAAGAGGTGGGGCAGACATCCGCTGCTTCTTGCAGTATGCAGGCAAGTAGTGATGAGGAGAGTGGCATGGGAGGTTATGTTGGGAGCAGTCAGGCTCTGTACACTGACAGCGTTGAGGAGGACAGTAGTGACGGGCAAACACTAATCGATGACGATGGAGCCGATCGCACTTGGAAGCTAGGTGAAGCAAGGGCTTCATCATCATCGTCAGGAGAAAAGGGCGGCAGCTTGCATGTCAGGCAGCTATGCAGCCAGCAAGTTGGTAGTGTGGCCAGGAGTCAGCAGGGGGGCAGCAGTGCGAGGTCGGGAGCCAAACGGCCATGGTGTAGACCACTCGCTTCGCAGGTCCCTTCCGGCCCAAAAAGTAGCGGCGCAGGGGCTCAATGAAGCAGCGGCGGTAGCAGTCAGTCAGTGCGGAGCGTTGCTGGTAAAACCACCTACTCGGCGGTATGGCACTTTTTTTGCCAAGACACTAGAGGATGCTAATGTGTATATGTAGAATCTGAGGGCAGAATGGGACCTAATGTTGGCACCATGGCCCTGTCCCAACATATGCAGCATCACCATCCAGTGGCCTGGGAGAAACGTGTCTCAGATGTGGTGATCCATTATGCCGCAGCAACAGAAGCAGCACCCAGTGGCACGCATTCCATTTCACGCAGTCAAAGCATCACCACTTCTGCCAAAGGGATCTGTCTGTCTTTCCCATCATCTACCGGTCCAGGTTCTGCTGCTCCTCGCCACTCATTAGGCGCAGAAGCTGACTGTGCTCATTTCCAAGTTGCTTGTACTTCAGTCCCTCTCTTTTAAAATGGTGTGCAAAGCCGAGGTGGAGAGTCCCAGGAGGGGGGAAAAAATTTTCCCCGAAATTCGGTTTTTGTTCCTTGCCGATTCTCGACAAAAATAACTTCGTTCCGAATTTTTGGGGGGACGAATCAGTTTTTAAAACACTTTTTCCCGGGCTGCACGGGCCCTCCCGGGGTGCGGGGTAAAAGTTGTGCCTGTTTAAAATATGCAGGGGAGCTTGGTTTGGGTTTTAAAAAATGTTGTGTTTTAGTAGGGCCCTGCAGATGATCCCGGGCGCTTTTAGAATCGCTTCACTAAAAAATTTCCCTGGGAAATTAAAGAGGGAAAAAAATGCCCAAAAAACTAAAGGGGAATGTACCCTCTTAAAGTCATGCGGGGGGAAGTGGAAAAAAAAAAGCTGAGAGCTCAGGTGGGAAACATCAGTGCAGAGTGTGGAGGTGACGGGGGCAGCCAAACAGCAGCAGAGGTAGACGGGTGGCAAAAATTTTATTTGGAGGTGGCAAAAACAGGATTAGGCCACAGAGTGGCCAAATGCCCAGTGGTAGGTTATGGACCCGCCCCCCGCAGTAGCTTTAAAGGTAAGAAGTGGCAAAAATGCATTTAGGGGGGGAAAAAAAAAGGATTAGGCACAGAGTGGCAAAGGGCCCAAAAGTGTGGGGGTTACGGCGCCCAGAGCAGGGTCAACGTGGCAAAATTGACATTTTTGGGGGTTTGGAAAAAAAACGGAGTAGGCCACAGAGTGGCAAAAGCCAGTGTGTAGGTCAGGGGCCAGTCCCCCAAAGGCAGCAGCAAAGGTCGGGACAGGGGAACAATGAAAAGTGTTTTGGGGTCCCCCGGGGCAGCCACAGCCCCGCATGAGGTAAGCAGGGGCAAAAGGGAATTTGGAGGTGGCAAAAACAGGAGTAGGGCCCCCAGAGGGGGACAAGGAACCCCAGTGTGTATTTTAACGGCATTAGCCCGCGCAGTTAGGGAGGGTCAGACAGTGACAAAAGGGACACAGTGGGGGAGGTCACGGCAGCAGCCCCAGCGGGGCGCATGAGGTCAGACAGTGCCCAATGACCCTTTTGTGGGTTTCCCGGCGCAGCAGCATGAGGTAAGACAGTGGACAAGGGACCAGTGTGGTGTCTTGGACCAGCAACAACACCCCGATGAGGTCAGACAGGGGCCCAAAAGGGACAGAGTGTGGGGGTTGGGTGGAAATCCCAGCCCCCGGGTTTAAAGGGGGTGGGGGCAGAGGGGAAAAAACCGGTCAGGGCATTGTGGGGCATCGGGGGTGGGGCAAAGATTAGTGGCTGAGGGGGGGTAGTTTGAACCCGGGACTCATTTCTCACAGTTTGGGTGAGGCGTCATGGCTGATGTAGTTTTGAGCCCAAAAGGGATTGGTTTTGTGGAAATACTGGGGGCCCATCCCCGGCCCCGATTCATCTTGACAAAAGGGCAGGGCATTCCCATTTTCCATGGACAAGGGGTTCTCCTTGGGGGAAAGATGGCCCCCCCCGCATGAAACACCCCCTCTGATTTTCCATACTGGCCCCGGGAACCCCCGGGAAAAGTTCTCCACTGCAAAATCGGCAAATTGGGCCCCACATCCCGTTTTGGGTGCCAGTAGGGCCAGCGGATCTTCTAAATGGGGTGGCAGGTGGGTTTCCAAGTTGGCCACCCACCTGGTTTGGGTTTAGGGTCTGCTCCAGGTCCCGCTGTGCTGGCGGCTGCCTCCCCACTAGGGGGGGTGAAGAAGCTTCATCAGTGATCCCGATTAGGTTGCTGTGATGGAGCTGGTTCTGCTCCGACCCCCCCCCTTCCCCGGTGCCGCGGCAGTAGTCCCTGGCGTGAAGAACCCCGGTAAAACCCGTCGAGGAGGGGCGATTTTCGCACATAGGCAGCGGGGGCCCAAAAAACCCACGGAAGATTTCCCTATAGTTTTTTTGAGTTTGTCCCCCCTCTCAATAGCTGGGAAAAAAAGGCTCCCATTTTGGACGGTAGCGGGGGCCCAAATGGGTGGGACCCAAAGTCATCCCCTGTCACTAGTGGGAAAAATCGCAGTGCGGGCCATCTGCACAAGTACTCCGAGGGGCTCCCTCCCTCCATCTCCCTTATACTGCCACGGTGCTGGGGTCATCTGCCCGTCTTCCTCTCCCCATCTTCCTCCCTGCTCTCCCCCTCTCTTGTCCCGGGGTAGAAAACCATCATTTCCCCGACAATGCTTCTGCCCAATGTCTCTCCCCCTCCCCCTCCTTCATTTCAGTCCCCCGGGACTCTGGGGCCCACGAATTAGTCGCCACGTCCCCAGTCCCCCCAAGATTTTTCGCTCTTTTCCGGACAGAAGCAGTGGAGCGTTTTTCTCCCGTGCCCTGGCAACGACAAATAATGTAGCCTCCTCAATGGCCTCAACAAACGCGTGCCCGTTGAGCTGCCACTGGTGACTCAAAGTTACACAGGGGGTTTTCCCGTCCGCCTGGATCATAAAAAAAATTTTAATGCCTTTCTCTTTTCATACAGTGGGTCCAAAGTGCGGGCTGGAATTCCAAGGGGGGAAACATCGCTATCGAGTGTGTTGGGGGAGGCCGTTTGCCCCGCAACTCGAGGAGGGTGTTCCCGGTTTGTAGGAATGGAGAAGTGCAGCACAGTTTCCCCGGCATTTTAAGAATATTTTGAAGATGGTGGAAAAACTTTGGGAACCTTTTTACAACCAATTGAAAAAAGGGTTGCAGGGGCAGGACCATCCCTCGGTTTCAGTGCAGACAAATGTTTTTCCCGTTGCCGTCACCATGGTTCCGTTTGCATTTGGGCGGAAAGCCACCGATTTCTTGCTGATGACGCGGGGGCAAATTTTCCCCCCCGTGTGCGTCTTGCCCAGGCAAACGGTTAAACTGCTGACACCCCTGTGCCCATCATGTGGTATTGGGGAGCAGTACTTGTGGAGGGTGAGATGGTGGTGGAGGAGGAGGGCGGCTTGGGGCCCGGAGCGCAGTTTGACAACGTGGGGGAGAAAGCGGCGTCTCCTGTCCCAAATTGTTGGTGTGCCTGGGCCGGAAACCATCACCCAGTGGGCCGTAAAGGACATGTATGGCCCTGCCGTAGTTACAGCTCCAACGTCCGCGCTGCCGTGCCCCTTTTGGAAAAACCGATAAGCTAAAAGGAAACGGGCCAAACCTTTCCCTGTTCTCCATATTTTGAAGTGCTGGGTACTGCCCTTTTTTGGAAAAGAAATTACGGTTTGGGAAATTTCCCCATTCGGTCGGCACAAGCCATTAGTTCCTTAAATTGGGGGCAGAGTCCACCTTTTGGGAAAAGGGGGGACTGAAAGTACCAAAAAATTGGGGGGGAGTATGGTCAGTTTTTTTGCACCTTAGGATTTTTTGGAACAAAATGTTGTCTCTTGCAATCGCCCTCCCTGAACGATGCGGGGCCCCCATGATAAAAGGGAGCAGGAACATCTGGACCGGGATATGATGTAAAAAGAGAAAACAGCCCCCTTCTCCCGAGGGGGGGGACCTTTGGGATGGCTGCAATGACATGCGTCCCAAGGGGTTTGCTGCTGCTGCTGCTTTTTCGGGCGGCGGCGGGAAATAAACCCCCCCTTTTCTGAGCCACGTTTCCCCCGGCCCAAACGGGGTGACGCTGCATGTGTTGACGTGGGGGCCGTGGTCCCAACTTTTAGCTCCCGGGCCACGTTTCCTTCTGCCTACAGTTTCCCTTACCCCCATTTTCGGCTCCTCCTTTTGTCTTAGAAAAGAACTGCCACACCCCGAGTTTCGGTTTTTTTACCACCAACGCTCCGCACGAGTGACTACTCCCTCCCTGCTGCCTCGCGGGCCCCCCTGTGCTGTTTCTTTCTTGGTCCTGCGAAGGGGGTTTTTTTTAACCCCGGGGGGCTGCTTGGTTCTGACCTAACACTGCTGCTATCCTGGGACCCAGGCCCACGCCCCACTTGCTGGTTTGCGCCGCTCCCTGGCGAAAAGCTGACCCCTCTTCTCCTGACGATGATAAACCCTTGCCCCCCGGGCTCCCAAGTGCGGTGGGCTACTTCTTTCATCTATTTATTTTTCATTGCCATGCGCCCTCATCCCGGTTTTTGGTATCCCGGGGCTGACCCCTCAAAACATGACCTCCCCATGCCACTCTAAAATTTTTTTATTTTTTCCCGGGCCTACTGAAGAACGGGGCATTGGCCCCATTTTTTTCGTCCCAAGTAGCGGGCTGAGGGCCCTAGTAAAATTGTTTACCCTCGCTATAAAGTGGCGCGGGAGCCCAGACCACTTTAATAGACTCGGGGTTTGGGGGAAACCCGGATGGGACAGAGGGGGGAAATGAGGACAGGTGCGGCCCCCCCCCTGGACCCCCCCCCCCCCCCCCTCCCGGGCCCCCCCCAAATCCCCCCCCCAACCCCCCCCCCTTAAGGGGTGGTTTGGGTTGTTTTTAAATTGCCCCCCCCCCCCCGGTTTCCCCCCCCCCCCCCCCAAACCCCCCCTTTGGCCCCCTGGGGGTTTTTCCCAAAAGGGGGTTTTTTGTATCTGGGAGGAAGTGGATGACCTAGTAACCAAAATCAAAAACCCCTTGGGGTTTGCTAGCAGAAACACGGCCGCTAGATGCAGCGGCATTTGGGGCCTCACCGAGGGGGGGGGGCCCCCCTGTGCGACGCCCCGGGCTGTGCTGCGCCCCTGGGAATGTTTGTGCCTCTCCCAACTCGCAGGGAAGAGCCGTAAATTCTCTTCTGACAAAATGTTTGTTCAAAATTTTGTACAGAAAAATGTTTGATGAAGTATCTGTATATGATAAATCCCACACCCTGTATTTAAACCCCAAATGAAGTCAGTAACAAGCTTGGAAACCCCGGGGGATTTAAATTGCCCCCCCAATAAATGGGCAGGAAAAATTGACTTGTATGTCCCGTTTAAAAACTCGTGTTTTTTTACTGAATTTTAAAGGGCAAAAACCGGGCTTAATTAACCCCCTTGGGTACGAATTATGGTAAAGAATTTCTTCAAAGGCGGTGAAAAAAAGTTTCTTTTTTCTGAATACAACGCCCAAAAAAAACGCTTAACTAAACCCCCCGGATTGCACCCAAAAAATTTGGGAACCACAAAAATACGAGCTTTTTTACGTGTTTTCAATAGGGTGTTTTCTTCCCCTAACAACAAGAGAAAAAATTTTTAATTAACCTTCCCTTTTTGAATTAAACTTTTTTGGAAAATTGTAATTTTTGTCCGGTGAAAAAGACGTTTTTTTTTGTCACCATAGCAGAAAAACAAAGCTTAATAAACCCCTGGATGTAAATTGGCGCCAAACAATTGAGCAACCACAAAACTCGAGCTTTGTAGCGTGTTACAAAGGCGTGTTTTCTACGCTACACAACAGAGAAAAAATTGTAATTAACCTTCGCTTGTGAATTATGCTACAGGAAAATAGTATTTTTTGTCTGTGAAAAAGACGGTTTTTTGGGGAGTCACCACAGCAAAAAACAACGCTTAATTAACCCCTGGATGAAAAATGCGCAAAAGAATTGAGAAAGCCACAAACTACTAGCTTTGTAGCGTGTTAAAATTTGCGTGTTTTCTACGCTAACACAAAAAGAAAAAATTTGAAAATTAACCTTCGCTTGTGAATTATGCTACGGAAAATTGTAATTTTTGTCGGTGAAAAAGACGGTTTATTTTTGTCACCACAGCAGAAAAACAACCCCTTAATTAACCCTGTATGTAAATTGCGCCCAAACAATTTGAGCAACCACAAACTACGAGCTTTGTAGCGTGTTACAATGGCGTGTTTTCTGCGCTACACTACAAGAGATAAAATTGTAATTAACCTTCGCTTGTGAATTAGGCTACAGGAAAATTTTAGTTTTTGGCGGTGAAAAAGATGGTTTCTTGGAGTCACCACAGCAGAAAAACAACGCTTAATTAACCCCTGGATGTAGATTGCACAAAAGAATTGAGCAGCCAAAATGAAGTGGTATTTGTATTGTAAAAATGCTGTTTCTTTAAATGAATACAACAGGAACTGGCTTAGATCCCCCTTGGATATTCAATGTGCTGTGAGCAGATAGCATTAAAATGTATATGCAGCTGCAGTGGACGCACACTGACTTCAGATCCAATACCCCAAAAAATCAGAAATAGAACATTAAGAGAAGCAGTCTCTGAGACAAGCTGAGACACCCCACAAAAATCGCTGTATAAAAATCAGTTCTTCAGTAAGAGCTATTGCAATCAGCCGCGGCAGCACCTTCCCTAATCAGTACAGTGAGAGGAGTGTGAGCTCCCAGCGTCGCGCCCGGACTTGTTCTTTACGGCCCACTGGGTGAATGTGCTTCCTACCCAGCCACACCAGCAACTTGGACAGGAGATGCCACTTTCTCCTCCATGTTGTCAAACTGCTGATCCTGTGCCAATATCTGCCTCCACCACTGCAGCCTTCACTGCAGTGACAAGTCTTAGTGCTCCTCCGGCATGCCACATGTATAGGGCACGGCGGTGGCACGCAGTTCTATACCTGGTTTGCCTGGGAAAACAGTCAATGCTCCGCGCCATGAAAGACGGAATCGATTCCTGGCTTTCTCCATGACGACTGAAAATCGGGACCATAGTGACAGACAATGGAAAGAACATGGTGTCTGTGCTGCGCTGAGGAGAGCTGAGCCATGCGCCTTGCTTGGCACACATGTTTAACCTGGTTGTCAAACTGTTCCTCAAGTCTTCCACCCATCTGCAAGACATTCAAAAAATGGCCAGGAAACTTTGCATGTACTTCTGTCATTCCTACACCACCAAGCACACCCTTCTTGAACTGCAGAGGCAGAACGGTCTCCCCCAACAAAGGCTGATATGCGACGTTTCCACCTGTTCGGATTCCAGCCTCCGTATTGGACTGACTCTATGAACAGATAAAGGCCATTAATGACTTCTTGATGATCCAAGCAGACAGGAATACTCCCCTGTGTAATTTGGAAGTCAGCCAGTGGCAGTCCGTTTGCTCAGGCCCTTTGTGGAGGCCACGTTATTTGTCAGTCGCCAGGACTATGGGATGAACATCGTCATTCCACTGTTTCATGTCCTAGAACAGATACTGCAAAATCTGTCTGGTCAGGGGACTGGAGATGACTACATCTCACGGCCACATGAGTCCGGTGGGGGCTGAACTGGAGGGGAAGAACATTGGAGCACAAGCAATGTCTGGCGAAATGAGTGGTTTTTCTACCCAGGTGACAGGAGAGGAGGAGCAGGAGCAGCCAGAAGAAGTAGAGGGAGATGAGGAAGATGAGGCAGATGACCCATACACACCATGTCAATTACAGTGGAGATGGAGTCAGGGAGTTCCTCAGAGTCACTTGTGCAGATTTTCTGATTTGCCTGGGTAGTGACAGCAGAATAGTCACCATCCGGCAGAGGGATGACTTCTGGCTCTCCACCCTCTTGGACCCTTGCTACTGGTCCAAAATGGGGGCATATTTTCACCTGCTGAGAGGGAGGACAAACTCAAGTACTTTAGAGATAACCTATGTAGTCAGTTGGCCGCCGCCTATCTGCGCCATTGTCCATCCTCTCGAATGTCTGATCGGGGGGTTCCTTAGTGCTCACATATCACTATCATGGCTGCTGTGGGGATGGAGAATTAGGAGCAGTACCAGCTCCATCATTAGCAACCTGAGTCTGGAGTCATTGATGAGCAGCTTTCTTCACCCTCCTAGTGAGAAAGGTACTCACTAGCAGCAGTAGCAGAACCTGGAGCAGACCCTGAACCAACAGGTGGTGGCCTACTTGAACAGCACCCTGCCACCCCACATTGAAGATCCGCTGGACTACTAGGCAGCCAAACTGGATTTGTGGCTGCAACTTGCCGAGTTTGCAATGGAGACGCTGTGCTGCCCGGCCAGTAGTATGGCATCAGAGCAGGTGTTCAGTGTGGGAGAGGACCAAAGTTACCCCAAAGAGAACTCGCTTGTCCACCTGAAATGTAGAGAGACTCACCTTAGTCAAAATGAATCAGGTGTTGATCAGCCAGGATTTCCACACACCAATGCCTGATACATCAGATTAGATCAGCCATGCCGCCTCACCCAAACTTTGACAAATGAGTCTGGATTTTTCAAATGCTTCAACTACTATTCTGATGCTGCCTCCCACCTGATGCTACACATTTGCTGCCAGCTGCTGCTTCTGCCACCCACCATCTTTACCGGACTGGATTCCATCCACCTCTACACTCTTCAATGGGCCATTATGTAGCCTTCTGATGCTGCTGCCACTTCACCACTCAGGTCTCCTCATGCTGCTGCTGTCACCTCAAGGCTATGTCACTATGTCACTCTCCGGCTTGATGCTGTTGCTGCCGCCACCTCTAGACTGTGTAATTGTGCCACTCTGTGGCCTACTCATGCTGCTGCCAACTGACTACTCTCTCACTGGACCAGCCTGTGGTTTCCTAATGCTTTTTCCACCCTCAACCACTCTGTGACATTGCTACTATGTTTGGTTTTCCCCTTCTTTTAATCTGTCAGAAGGAATGCAAAGAACAAACACAACTGATTGTGTCTTCTGAGAAGCTATGAGGCCAGAATTACATGGTCCATTGTTTGCATCAGGATTGTATGAAAACTAGGTAGCCAAAAGCAGGAGTGGGTACAAAACACAGGAGACATGCAAATATTCAATTTACTTGTTATCTCTCTTTTGGGTCAACTTCTGTTTCTTTTTGGCTTTAGCAATGCTGATGGATTATTGACCGATTGAAAGTGGACACTGACGGATGAAAGGAAGGGCAAAATGATCAGTGATGTCAACGGAAAATTACTGCCGACACCCTCTCTGCTCTTTCGGAAATGGGGGGGAGCTCTACATGTATCAGCGTTTAACAGAACAGGGACTGTATTTCAAAGATAGTTCACCACAATAAGTGAAAAAGTAACTGTTTGGCACAGAGAGTAGAGATGAACGAGCCCTACAAAATTTGAGTTCGGGCCAAACCTCGGATTTTGAGACATTCAGGCCAAACACAGAACCCCATTAAAGTCAATGGGAGATGATGTTCCGGTTAATTTTTATACTAACACAGGTGAGGAGAAGCTGCAAGTACCTTCCATAAGAGTAAAATGGATACGTGGTACAACTTATTGAAGACAATTTGGCTCTAAGGGTCACAGAAAAAAATTCACAGGCTAAAATAATTAATTCCTTTCAATGGCTAACTGAAAAGATGAAGACTGTGTAGCTATAAGAGGTGCAGTGGAAGCAGCTGCTACGGGGTCCCTTTGACACATAAGAAGACGCCAGTATTGGAAATGACACATGGTAACTGGCAGGAGCCCCCTATCACTTTTTTCACTAGGGTCCAAAAAGATGTCATATATGTTGTGGCAGCAAGAACATCTCAACAGGGAACATGGAGGTTCAGCTAGCAGGGCCGTAGTTATAGGGGGTTGCAGTGGTAAACCAGGGCTGCCGCAAGACATCTATTAACCGTTTTAGGGCCCCATGGTGCTAAATCAAATGGGGACCCCACCCATTACTAGTCCCTTTTAGATTAGGGCCCCTGACAGGAGTACTGCCCCATTGGCACCACTGCCACCCCTTTACAGTAGCATGACCCCAAAACCAGCAAAAATTACCTTTTGGACACTCAGAATAAAATTTGCATGAAAAAATGTGTATTTGGAATAAGATTTTTTTTCAATAGGACATTTACTAACAGTATCTTTTACAGTGGCCTGACCCCCAAACCAGCAAAATTGACCTTATGGACACTCAGAATAAAATTAGCAAGAAGAAATGAGTATTTGAAATAAAATAAAAATTTCAATAGGACCTTTACTATTGGTGTCTTTTACAGTGGCCTGACCCCAAAACCATCAAAAATTACCTTTTTTGACACTCAATCAAATTTTAAAGACAAAATTAGGATTTGAAATAACATTTCTTCCAAGAAGGACATTTGCTAACGGTAGCTGGACCCCAAAAATTGCAAAAATGAACTCTGAAATGGGGTCTTATGTAAGGATCCTGACAGCAATCAACAGTGCTTTTAAATGCCTATACTTTGCAACTGGAAAATTGGAGTAGAAATTTTCTATGGAATATATGTTAACGCTGTCTTACGAAAGAACCCTGGCAGCAACAGTGAGACACAGAAGTCTTTGAATCATAAAAATTTAAACTACAAGCATATAATATTAAAAAAAGTTTTAATTCTATGCGAATATCTCGTTAATTCTGTATTACTGGAAGAATCCTGCGAAGCAACACTTGCAACACTTGCTTTTCTTTTCTTAGGCGGTTAGCTGATGGTGTATTCTGCACTGGACCCCCAAAAATGCGAGAAATTAAATTTTGGGCACTACTCGCAAATAAAGATGGGAAAAATGCGAGCCAGATATACAAAACTATTACACCTATACACAAAGTTATACAGAAAGCCCCTTATTATTGTATGTGTATGATTCTCTAAGCCTAGCTTCCACCCCCCCCCTACCATACCCCGACTATTCTAACATCGAGCAGCCTTTCCCTGCCGTAAAATCACAGCTTTTCTTCTGTGTAAAATCAATAGAACATCGGTGTTATCTGCCTGCTTGCAAACAACGCTCACAGACGGCCAGCAGTGTGTTCAGTACAGAAAGTAAGGTTGAAATGGCGTTCAATAGAAATACAGTGACATACACACAGGGCCGTTCCTAGGCTAAATTGCACTCAGGCGACGAGAGTGAAGAAATGTTTGGTCTCCACACCAAGTAAACTATAATGCGCTCACAATGAGACACATTGCATCACCATCAACCAAATCTATAATATACAACATGCTTTACCACACTTGTGCTCGTATACAATCTATTAAATAAATAGTAATCACTGATTACCAAATAACACCGCTACACAAACAGAACTCCAAGCAACTTAATGGTGAACTAATGTCACTTACACATAAGACCACCATCATCACCGCAACATAGTGACGAATACTGCGACATCGGACCTCCATAGTTAAACTCGAATAATACTTTAACACCATGACCACTTATCTAACAGCACATAGTGAAGTACACCGATTAATACAACTGACCCATTATGAGTAGTGATGAGCGATCTGCGCTCAACTATCCGTTATCGTTTCCGATATGTCGATATCGGCCCAATTATCATGGCCGATATCCGATAGTCGATAACAGATTATCTCCGATTGACCCACTTAAAGTTACTCATGGGAGACGAAACACACACCTTCATTCTTACAACCAAACAGGGATGAGAAGCTGAGCAATTATAACGATCCACCAACAGTTATAAATGGATACTGCTCACATCTCAGGCATGACAATTAGGCAACAAGAGTCGCCAGAATATTACAACCCTGACTGACTATTCAAACTACTCACCTGACTTGTACCACAGCATGTCATTAAAATGACATGACCCAAAAATTAAACAGTGCCAGAGGCAGTCTGTATTTGAACCTATCATTTTACCCATTGAATGCCGACAATTGACTTATTCCTGTCCTGTACAACCAGCATGACCCTCAAACCTGCACGACCCACACGATTAAAAAGTGCCGGAAAAAGGAGTCTTTCCAACCACCATTTAGTTGAACTGGACATCTGAAATCTATCTGTCCTGGACCGCCCGCATGACACTTAGCAATATGCAATGACCAAACAGAATAAAAATGCCAGAACAAAGTAGTCTACAATGATACCCACCATTTTAGTCTGAAAGCGGACATTGATTATGCCATAGTACCAAGCCGGGATCCCCAGACCAGTACCCCTATGTCCATTCAAAACCTGTCCTGACCTCCACAGATTAAAAAGTGCGGAAAAAGGAGTCTTTGAACCACCATTGTAGTTGCAAACAGCGACCACTTAATCTCATTCTGTGTGGAGCGATTGCGTATGGCGCCTACTAGAGATCGAACGTCGATTGTGAATCAGCTCGCGGCCGCCTTACGTCGATAAAGTGTTTTCAGACTAAGTGAAGTCCGATTAATGAGCCGATGACCATTATAAGCTTTGGGAGTAAGCAACAAACACCTTCAATATATTACACCAAAACAAGGCTGGAGAAGCTGAAATTAACATCCACAACCAGTCACAATGGGTATGTGCTAGCATCATAGGCAACAACACTTAGGTTATATAAAAGTCACCAGACAAAAAGTGCACAGACCTCTTCTCTATCCCTGTCTTGATACCACAGCCTGACCCTATACCAACCTGCCATCATCACCAACCAAATATGTAAAAGTCGCAGAAGGCAGTATGATATCTGAACAATCACTCTTACTTGAACTGGACATTGAATATCCCTGTCCTGGGCACACAGCATGAGCCACAAACTGCATGACACCACATTTAAAATGTGCCCTGCGAAAATGGAGTCGTTCATGCACCATTTTTGTTTCACTCGGACATTGACATAATACCTGTCCTGGGCCACAGCATGAGCACCAAACACCTGCCATGATACCAACAATTTTTAAAAAATAAATTAAAGTGCCCATGGAATAATGGAGTTCTTTGAACCACATTTTAGTTTCACTGGACATCTGACTATATCTGTCCTCTCGGCCTACAGCTTTGGACCCTCAGGGACCGCGGAGTTACAGTGGGTGCGCCGTGACGAGCCCAGCGCTGGCGTAACGATCATCTATTTAACACTAAGGTTAAATGCCACATGTTGACAGCAGCAACGCAAAACTGCCATCGTGCTGAAGCCAGACGTGCTGGAAGCGGAAGGTAGAACTCCAAGCCTTCACCCTCAAAGAATACTACAGTCAAATACATGCGGTAGAGATTGTCCATCTGCTTATGAGTGTGGAACCAATTGAGGCTATACCTCTGGCAAATCACACATGGTGAAGTTTACCAACGCCCCAATCCTGCATTACACCCAATGGTTGCCCATCGTTCATCTTGGCATATTTTTTCTCACTGTTAACTCAACGTGCTGGAAGGAAAACTCGGTCTCTGTACTTTGTTCTCTGTCCGTTGCTCCATACTCCATGTCCTCTAATAACCTACATATGGATCACAGTTTCCTGTAACTCCCTTGTACAATTTCAGTAGGCAATTTTTTTAACAGCTATTTTGTACATGCCAAGTTTTTTAAGTACTTTCAATTCTAGAAAACACAATTTCTTTAAAATAGGATGGAATCCCAACATGTTCTTTGTATTATCTTTTTTTCAATTGTATTAAAAAATCGGGTTATGTCTCAAATACAGGGATTGATAGCTATGTTAAAGATCTTGCAAATAACAAGTTTTTGAATTATGTGTACATTAACCAGTGTCCTACCTATTCTCTTTCTGACAGCACCATTCACCTTGAGCCAACACTTGACAATTGTGAAACGTATACACTAATGTCTGCTTAGAAACTAACATTTTTTAGAACTAGGACATGTAGTATAGCCTGCATAAGTCACGAGCCAAAATGCCCCCAAATAACTTCCAATGCATGACCCTTGAGCCAATCTGTGGAACAATTGTGAAGAACAAATGTTCTGTTAGAAACAACAATTTTTTTAGAATAGAGACCGCCTAGTATAGCTGACTGGGCCATGTCACAAGCAAAATGCCACCCAAAAATTCAAAGCCATGACCCATGAGCCACTATTTTTGACAATTGTGAAGACCAAAAGTCTATTAGAAACATTTTTTCGAATGAGGCCCTGTAGTATTGTGACCATTTCAATAGCCCACAAATGCCCCCTACAAACAAAATTTAAAAAGACTACCCATGACGCCACTTTGCGTCAATTGTGAAGAACAAGAGTGTTGATGGATTGCGTAGGCTATCGAGAATCGCATCGATAGTCGATAGATCGGCCCCGCTATCAGATACGGTTTTTTAGATTAGTGTAGCGTCCTGATTAATGAAGCGATGAAAACCAACTCTAGAAGTCCTGATGGACAGAGTAGCAACACACACCTTCATATTACACCCAACAAGGCTGGAGAAGCTGAAATTACAACATACCAACAAATCAGTCACATGGATACGTGTACATCTTAGGCAACAACGTAAGTTTATAAAAAGTCACAGAAAATAAGTCATCAGAACAATTCACTTATCCATGTCTTGTACCACAGCCTGAACCTCGAAATATACCTGCATCACCCACAAATTGAAAAGTGCCAGAAGGCCAGTATGATTTGAACCCATCATCTTACCTTGCCCCCCCCCCCCCTCAATACTGGACATTAAATTATCTCTGTTCCTGGGCCACAGCAGAAAGCCCCAACACCTGCATGAACTCCACCACATCCTTAATATAAGTGAACCGGCAAAAAAGGGAGGCTATTCAAGCCCCACACATTTTAGTTTCACTGAGACAATTGAACTATACCTGTACTGGGCAAATCAGCCATGAGACCCAAAACCCTGCCATGACCCCACATTTAAAAAAGTGCGCAGAAAAAAATGATGTCTTTCCAACCACCATTTTAGATGAACTGCGCATTGATTTACCTGTCCTGGGCCACAGCCCCATGACACCAAGGGCGGAGATTACTCGTGGCGTGCGGTGAGAGCCAGGTGGCGTCACGTCATCTATTAAATAAAGCAAGTTAAAAATTGCCCTGATATGACGACAGCAATTGAACAACTGTACGTGCCTGAAGACCCAGAGTTCCGAGAAGCGGTAGCGTGATCTAGACACTCCAGCCTCCTTACCTCAGTACACATGTCCATTTACTGAGGTAGCGCCCCTTGTCCCTACCAGTATGAGTGTGGTAACCCACTATTGAGCTTCAATTAGATAATAATGGTGGTATAACGCTCCTGCTGTAACACCCAAGGTGCCCCTACTATCTTGGCCTTTCTTTTTCTCATTGTTATCAACGTACTGGAGCGTAATGGGTCTCTGTACTTTGTTCTTGTCTCGTGCCTCCATACTCCATGTCTCTGTTATAACGACCTACATTCGTCTGGTCAAGATTTTTACCTGCTACATCCCTTGTACAAATTCAGAGCGAATTTTTGCTACACAGACCTATTTTGCCACATGCAAGTTTTTTATTACTTTAATTCTAGAAAACAACATTTTTAAAATAGGATGAGAATCCACCATGTCTTTGTTTCTCATTTTTCCATTGTCATTAAATGGTTGCCTCTCTAAATTACAGGGATTGATAGCTATGTTAAAGATATTGCAAAACACAAGTCATTTTGCACATAGATGTGTCTCATATCAGTGTACTACCCAAAACCACAACCAAACACTTATTCATGTTTCTCGACAGCACATCAACACCTTGAAGCCAGTTTCGATAATTGTGAAGAACAAATGTATGCTTAGAAACAACATTCTTTTATAGAATAGGAACCTGTAGTATAGCTGCCATGTCACAGCAAATTGCACCCCCAATAATTCAAAGCACTGACCCTTGAGCCCACTCATGCGACAATTGTGATGAACCAAAATGTCTGATAGAAGAACAAAAATTTTTAACAGAATAGGACACTGTAGTTAAACCTTCTAGCCATGCATGTCACAGTCAATATGCCCCCCAAAATTGAACAAGCCTATGACAAACCTCTGAGCCACTTCTGGACAATTGTGAAGACACCATTGCTGCTGTTCTGAAATCAACATATTTTACGAATAGGACCTCTAGTATAGCTGCCTTGTCACAGAAAATGCCCCCAAAAATTCAAAGCCATGACCCATGAGCCACTTTTGACAATTGATGAAGAACAGAATGCTCTATTAGAAACAACCTTTTTTTCGACTTAGGACCTGTAGGTATTGCTGCATTTCAAAGCAGCATGACCCAAAAAATTATAAAAATGACTTCTCAGCCAATGTTAAAATTGTTAGGGATGAAATGCAATTAGAAGCCACATTTCATGTTCCAAAGGACCCTAATTATAGCTGTATCTCACCAGCAACTTCGACTCTCAAAACTATTGCACAATGCCGAAAATCTTCTTAAGGTAAAGTGGATTAAATGGAATTCGGTGTTGTCATGAAATTTGCTACGTATTTATATCAGCTTCCTCACAACAAAACCAGCAAAATGAACTGTTGGGTATAAGCAGAATAAAAATTCGCCCAGTAAGAAATGCATCATTTTAAAAAAAGTTTTAGAAGGAGGCACCATTTTGTTTGATAATGCGAATGATGAAGTTGACCGGTTCAATAATCGAGTGACTGGCAATTGGGGCCAAAACATCATCAGAGATCCATGCCCGATTCATCCTTCCGTTCGAATGTCAAACGACTCCCACATTATCTGTGGTAAGCCGGATGGTTTGTCTTGTAATGGACCTACGCCAGCATGTGCTGAAGGTCGCTAATGATATGACGCGGGACGCATGGCCTGCTGCGGCAGGACAACACCCTCTATGGTGTGCATGAGCAAAGCCTTCGGGCATATTCCATTTTGGATACCAGAAGTCTATTGGGTCCGGAAATCACATGCAAAAAATCGGTGTTCGAGACGAACGATAGTCGTGCACCATGATATTAAGCCTGATTCTCTTGTGTTGGATGTGTGCCCCTGATTCGCCTTGCAGTTGGTGCAGGTGGCCTAAACAAAGTTGCCAGAGGTCACCCATTCGGCCTTCTGCCACTTGCCTTGCCATGCCCTGCCCGTAAGCTACTTGGCATCTACTGCTGTCACGTTAGCTGATGTTTTGTTTCCAACAGTGTAGCAATTTGGGATAAAAAAACGTGAAGCAGATGAAAGAGTCTCCAGTTGATCAATCAGCAAGGTCTCCTTTTCCTGAACAATCTTTACTCTTTTTGGCCGTGTGGTGGAAGGAAAGTGCTGAGTTTTGTTTGTATCATGTACCGGGATCACATGGAGGGTGACCAACCCAGTAAACTGTCTGTTCATTTTGATGCTTAATGCGACGATCATGTTGGAGGAAATGCGAGCATCCAAGAACTCATGGAGAGATGGATCCCTTGATGTCCCAAGCCTCTGGGTCGAGGGGCACTAAGACAAACAGATCTTACTCATCTTCCTCCTCCGCCTCAAAATTCGCGTCACCCTCTTTCCAAGCAGGCGAGTCTCGTTACTGTCGGTGACTTTAGGAATACCTCCTCCTCCTCCGCTGCCTCCGCACAGCTTCAACAAAGCCCTGACATGCTGAGCATGTCTTGCTACCTGAGAGCTGATGCGCCACCTTGCCCACTGCTCTGGACCTCGAACCACTGCACTAATGAAGACCCCATTGAAATTGTGAAACTGTCGGGCCCTGTCGGATTTGACGGATGAGACAAGCCTCCCGGTGTCCGCATCATTTTGTACGTCTACACTCCTCGCTCGCTGGCGGGACCCATGTTGTTTCACGAGTGTCCAACGCCGATCGTTCCAGAACTAAGATCACCACAAAATGCTCATGCTGACAAGGGCATCTGTCAGCGCTCTGACCATTTTGGTGGCCTTCTTCAAAACTGGCAAGGATGCGATAGCACGAGTCATCTTTCACCTGCCTCCACTCTCGGTGGTTCAACAACCCCGAGGTTCCGTACCGGTGATAATGTCAGGCCATGTGTCACTTCGTACAGAGTAATGGCATTGCCACGCTGCGCCACAAATCGGCTGGAGATGTGGAGGGCTTGGAATTCAAGCGTGTTGCCACGTCAAACAATGAGACGGTTGACCGGGCGAGGCGATCTGAGACTGTCCACACGCAGCCACGCGGGATCCGATAGAGCAGGGTGAAGAACGGAGGAAGTGCACACCTCGACACTCGAGCTTTCTGTCAGCAGGCAGTCCCAGACCCGTGAGACCTCCTATTAGAAATTTCTGGACGACAAGGTTCATGATTGTGACAGGCAAGGTATGCTATCCAGACATACGATCTTCAAGGGCGGCAAGCAGATTTCGCCCCCGTTATCGCACACCACCTTGCCATTGGCACAAGATTCTTGTCTACCCAGCCAGCGCTACGGTCAAGTTGCTTAGAGACACGTCCACAGCATCATGCATGCTGTGTGGACGGTTTCCAAGGACAGATTAATTTCAACACGGCCTGGTGTCTCCACTTTAATACATAAACCCCAACTGCGGCTCGTGATGCCACCAACAGGACTTGGTGGGAAGCGCCTATGCACCATCCTGCGCGAGTTTTGAAGATCAGTGCCTCGAGCCTTAGAAAAGCCACCATCCCCCCCAGAGACATTCCACCCAGCCTCATCCCCAGATGAGTGTCACAGAGAATATAACAGCCATTGGCCGTGATTACAGTTCAATGTGTCGATGGTGAGATGGAATTTCTACTTTTTACGAACAAGATGCAGAACAACGCACTTTGAAATTTTAGATGACACGTGGATGGACAGGGCCTAGGGATGGCTTTTTTGGCCCAAAGAAAATGCACTGCCTCTGGCATCTGCGTATTGGGAAGGCAGACAGAGAGGGCCATGACGTGGCCAGAAACCCCATCTGACATGTCACCAGACGAGAATAGGCAAAACACACTTTCCACAAATCCAAAAGCCTAGGCATGCTGACATTCAGGCACTTTTGGCTCTGTGGGAGCCGGTTTGGGTTTATCTAAGTGTTTCTTCTTGCTACCCATAACTGGAAGACAAGAAGGCTGGCTGCCTTGACTGCGACCGCTGATAGCGCAATTGCCAGGCTCGTCAAACTGGCGGAAGGGTGAAGGGTGAAGGTTGGGTCTATGAGTTGGTGTCATGGTGCGTACTGGGCGACGGGTGGAGGCTGAAGCGGAGGCTGATCCTTCCCACCCCATCCCCACCCACCCCCCTCATCAATATCATGACTCTGAGAGACATGAGGCCAGCCTGAGAAAAGCATGGTACAGGTGGCGGGAGGAGGAGGAGGCGGTAGACAAGAGGGGATGTGACAAGTGGTTGGAAGGCCCACAGGCCGTCGGTCTGGCCTTTTTTGGGCCAAGCTGTGTCCCTCCATTTAACTCAATTCCAATTCGCCCTGAATGTGAATAGACATGTTTGGTCTTGGTTAAACCACTTAAGGTTCTTGACCTCTACTTATGTGTTTACGAAAAGGCGGCTACATGATGACACTCGCTGGTGTGAATCAGAGGTCTTGCTCAAAGAAGGCCCAGGCCTTGAGAGAGTCCGCGGACCTTTTGACGGCTGAATAAGGAGGATGAGGGGTTTGACGCTGAACGTTGGCTGGCGGAATCATAATACATGCCGAGATTCTGCGCGCCCTCTCCCTTTTTGTGGCGGGACCCGTTATTGACACTACCCCATCGTCTTCCTCATCTCGTCCAATGATGAAGAGATCGCAAGAAATTTGGCTGAAAAGACCAGGATGGATCGCCAATGTCGCTCATCCTCCATCATCCAACAAGGTGACCTTGGTACGTCACTGACTTTACTGCACCAGAAACTGCGGGCTAAAGCAAGGGCCATGCCCAAGGCGTTGCGTCTTTTGGAGGGGACCCCCCCCCCCCCCTGCCCCCCCGATAAAACCCACACCTCACCGACGGGATTACTTTGACGATTGCAACGGCATTCCTTCACCTCCTTCTGATGGCATCAGTAACTGGCCGTCAGGCAGGAACTAAAATTCATCCTACTAGATCTTATAACATGCCTTCTGACCCCAACCGATTTTGTCATCAAAGAGGTACTTCAGGAAATGGGATTATCCACAGTGGTCGGGCTTACAGAGGTTGACAATTTGGGTGCCCCTTTACATGTTGGACTGCGATGTGATGATGCTGATGACGACTTATTGTGGCCTCCCCCCCCCACCGCCCCCCGAGTGACTGCAGCAGGACGTGGAGGTAAGAAATTGCTAGAAGCAGGTGCCCCATTAACCATGACGCGACGATTGGCCGACGATGTTCGTTACTTAGTTTCCCCAGGGCACCATGACCCAGCGATGACAGGCATTGACGGTATGCATCTGACGATCCGCTGGCGGGGGTACACGCGGGAAGGTCGTTGTCGCCAAGCACTAGGACGGAGCTCTTCTCTAACGTACCTTAAATTCCATGTGTTACCCCCCTACCTATTGCCCACTGCTATAACCAAACTGAATCGTTCCGATACATGTTCAGAAATATAAAAATCTTGAGAAGGATATGGGAATAGATTTATGGAAAGTTCATTTATTAAAAGTCCCGGCAAATCACAGCCACCATTCATTCTCAAACTCCCTCTAATCAAAACAAAATTGCTGGATTCAAAAATTAACTGCAAGGTGGATCTATCAACAAATCTGGGACTGGCACATAAGTACAAAAAGACTAGTATCTGTTTATGTTTTACGTATACATAATCGAGTATATTTTGCCACCTTTCACTTCACCTGTTGGTGAACTATACGAATTGCCTGCTTTTAAGATTACGTAAGATGCCTGCGTCAATTGATACTGTTCTGGGTGCCGCATAAATGTCAAAAAAACGTAATGTTATGTTTTGATATAAATAAACGGTATTTTTTGACACAAAAAATAACACAAAACCATAACTTTCAAATTCAACTGTGGTGAATTTAGATAATAGCCTGTTTTAAGATTTACAGTAAGTTGCCCTCGCGTCAAATGAACAAATGGCTGGGTGCGCCAAAAGTCAAAAAACACGTAAACCTGTTAATGCTTTTGTATATAATAAAACCGCGTATTTTTTGCAACCTTTCAATTCACCTGTGGTGGAATATTAGAATAGCAGCTATTAATGATTTAACGTACCGATGCACTGCGTCACATGAACAATGCTGGGTGCGCACAAAGTCAAAAAACAAGTACACCTGTTATGTTTTGGATATAAGAAACGGTATTTTTTGCCACCTTTCAATTTCATCCTGTGGTGATCATCAGAATTGCTACTTTTATAGATTTACGGAGATGACTGCATCAATGAAACATTGCGGGGTGACGCAAAAAGTCTAAAAAACATAACGATTAACTGTTATGTTTTTGGTATAATAAACGTATTTTTTAGCCACCTTTCAACTTTCCCTGATGGTTGACGTATAGAATTGGACTGTTTTAGATTTACGTCGATCGCCTGCGTCAATGAACAATGCTGGGTGTGCACAAAGTCATAAAACAAGTAATGTTATGTTTTGATTTTAATAAACGGTATTTTTGCGCCACACTTTAAATTCAACTGTCGAGTGAATTATAGCATATTGTGTTTTCAAGATTAACATAGATGCAGCGTCAAACTGAACAGTGTGGCCGTGCCGCAAAAAGTCAAAAAAAACACGTAACTGTTATGTTTTGATATAATAAACTAGCGTATTCTTTTGACTTACAAGTTCAAATGTGAGTGAATATGAATTGCCTGTTTTAAGATTTACGTACGATGACTGCCCGTCCAATGAACAGTGACTCGGGTAGCGCAAAAGTCATAAAAAACACGTAACTGTTGATGTTTTGCTATGATACACGGTTTTTATGTTTTTTTTTTTTTTCTGGCAACAAACAAAAACATGTCGCCTGACTACAAGATTGCTGATTTTGCCTAAATTTAATGAAAGGTGGATATATCAACTAGTCACCAGGTGTAATGGGCAATAAGAATTGAAATGAACACCTATCTGAAATGTTTACTGATAATTAACAAGTGGAGTTTTGCAGTAACAAAGAGACCTGAGTTATAGAAATGATGTGTTATACCAATATAAAGCAAATAAATTCAGGCTGCCCAATATCCAGGGAAATATTTCAATTAGCCAAAATGTATAATAATAAAGTATTCCAACTACAATGTATTCATAAGTCTTGTGTGAAACTTTATCAGCCCAATGCTTTTTATAGTAGAGCTTGTTGGGTTCGCTCCGTCGGGGGCCCCCCGCTCCCACCGCCCCGTGAATTTTACAGCGGCTAGATGCTGCCTTTAAATTCTTAGCCTAATACATAAAATCTTAAAATCTCTAATCTAACTTAAATTGGAAGAGATCACAGATAATAGTAAGAGGCGTTTCTCTGTGACCAGAAATAGACTAATTTCGCTGAGCTGTTGGCCGACACGGCAGACGCAGGTCCTATCACTATGAGACGCATGAGAGACATAGATGCATGAAACAGAGAATACGTGTTCCTTATGTAACGCAGGTCATGTGATTTCTTCCAGCCAATCGCCAATCCATACACATCACAGTCATACGTCTGACACACACATCTCACCCAGCTTATTCTGTATTCTTATTTGCTGGCCGGCCAAAAATACAGAGGCGAATTAGGCGCCGATCTTTATTGATTGATGCCACAGATTTTAACTTTAATGTATCGCATGCTCTGGAAATTCTCGATCACCATAAAAACCTTGCGATTTCAACTTTGTCGATACAAAATGCCTCAACACTATTGATTATACATGTCCTGTAACCGCAGCATTGAATCTAAATACATGCATGACCACAATTAAAAAGTGCGGAAGAAAGTAGATCTTTGAGGCAGTATTTTAGTGAAGACTGGACATCATGAACTATCCATCTCTGTGTAATTGAGAATGTTACCACAAACACAAGCCCAGGTGCCCTTAATGAGACAAACAGCAGAAAATTTCGGAACATATCGAACTAAAATATGTAAATACAACTCGTTTTCAAATTATGCTGCTGAAAGAGCTACTTGCCATTCTACTGCGTGACATTGATTCACCGTGAAAATTAGAATGCTGAAGCAAACAAAACAGATGTCCCCAGTAGGTCAATGAGGGCCCTGTCTGAAAATCATCGCATTCCTATGTCAAGTGGCGTTGACAGGAATATTAATGAATCAAGGCGGGTGAGGCTGATAAACATGGATCATGCAGGTACAGGTGCAGGGCCGGAGTGGCCATTGGACTGGGAGAGAGGAGGTAAGACAGCTGGATCGAGATTGCTTTAACCACTGAGAAAGATAGGCCCGACGCTGTTCGTTACCGAGATTCACAGGGCACGAACAGCGATGACAGGCGCTGAAGGTCCTGCAACCCGAGATCCACTGGCAAAGAGTCTGTGCCGCCTTTAAGGAGCACCTACACACGAACTTACCACCATTCTCTAACCCTAAATCTCCTCAACCCACCATCAAAAAACACAATAACAGAAAGATAAAAAAAACAAAGGTATTTAAGAGATAATTCAACACTTCTTTATTAACATGATGGCAAATCACAGCCCTATACTATAAATACCCAAAGAATATCCCAACATCCAACTATGAATAGGAAAGAATTGTTTTATCAATACAGAGAAATGCTTAACACCCAATTGTTTACCCTTTCCCCCCCCCGCCCCCACGGGCTCCCCCCCCCACACGTCGCCCCATCTCCCCCCCCCCTCCAACAACTCCACCCCCCCCAATCCCCCACCCCTTCTGGAGGATGAGCCAGCTCAGACAAAACAACAAGTGAGTATATTCCTTCAGTCCAGGGATTTATAAACTTGCCCAGCTATGCGTCTAGGAATTGATAGTTTTAACAATAAACATATCATACAATGTGCGCTATCTGCACGCCAAACTGAGATTCAACTGAGACGCAATAGCAAATCAACTATTAAACAAGTTACATGGATGAGAAATTGCGCTTTTTGCAGCAATGAACAAAACGAGAAAAGTCTTCATTAGAAAAAATTTCTATCAAAATTGTTCGTACAACGTGGCTATTTGAAAAAAACACGGGGGCGACCACATGCAATTACAGACATATTTAAAAGTCTATAAGCGATAAACAACGGTGGTTTTTTGCACCAATAAAATTCCACCAACTAGTCTACTACAAAATTTTTGATATTCCAAATTTTTGTACTCAGGGTGGCATATTTGAAAAAAAACCTACTGGGCGCACCAAAGCTGCACTTCACAGCTATTTAAAATTTTACAGGATAACAAAGCGTTGAGTCTTCTTGCACAAATGAAATACACCAACAGTCTTACTACTAAAAATATCACTGTTATCCAAATTAAAGTACACACGTGGCTATTTGGAAAAAAAATGGGAGCACATAATAAAAGGTACAATTTCACTAAGGTGGAGGCTGTCGGTGGCACCAACAACAGTGGTAAAA
The DNA here is from genome assembly GCA_025379985.1 of Phyllomedusa bahiana. Lineage (NCBI taxonomy): Eukaryota > Metazoa > Chordata > Amphibia > Anura > Hylidae > Phyllomedusa > Phyllomedusa bahiana. The sequence continues at coordinate 46,663 of JAODAL010022739.1, forward strand.
ATTGGCATTTCAAGCAGGTTACAAAGCAAAAGTCTGGGACTGCACAAACTATTCACCTCTCCCTTTCATAAAGCCTGTCTGTCCGTAGCCCATCACTCTGGGTGGACAGCCACTTAGATTGCTCTTTAAAAAAGTCCTCTGTACTAAATAATGAGAACTGATAAATTCTACATAATCTACACCTATATTCTAATGTTACATCTAAAAGCATTAGTTGTGTGCTATATTTTTAAAGATAAGTACTGGTCTTGAGCTGAACTGTATTGAGAGACGGCAGACTCACGTCTTGCTCTAGTGTTAGACACTTGAACAGACTGCATGATGAATACAGGAAACGCCTGATTCTATGCAAAACGAGGTATGTGTTTTTTCCAGCCAACGTAACGACATCACACCAGCACAGTCAATTAACGTCGCTAACCAGCTACAACCTGCTCTATATCTAAGATGATTTGTGGACCGAAAAAATGACAGGAGGGCCGTGCCGAAAAATAGGACACAGAAAGTAATAGATTTTTTTGTCAGATTGTCACCTAAAATATCGCCGTGATCCGGAAATTTTAACCGATCTGCCTAAAAATCGTGTATAGATTTTCAATTTGTCGAATTATAATCGCCGCCATCCATATTCACTGTGTTTAAACCATTTGAACTAATAAACTATTATTCAACCGGCATACGAGTGACCTAACACAGTGAATTGGATATGAGCATGTACAAGGAGGAATTGCACGATCACTCACTAATTGATTACAGTAAAGTTAATAATCTAGTGACAACCCCCCCCCTCCCCCCCCCCCCCCCCCCTCCCCCCCACCCCCCCCACCCCCTCCTCCCCCCCCCCCTGGAGCCGTCTGGATGAGTTTGTTCTCTTTACTTCTCTCTTCTCTCCATTCTGTACCACATATGTCCATTGACTCACTCCTTTCCCCGGCCCTCGATCTTCGCTGCCCTCTAGAATATTAAACAAAATAACATTTTGTACTCCTATTTATCAGCACCAACATAGATTATACACTGTAACGCCAGTAGACGCCCTGTAGAACAGACGATACCCCCTGTAGCCAGTAGCTACCCCTGATAGCAGCTAATTCGCTACAATTGTTAGCCTGTAGTTCGCCTCCTCTCTTAGTTCCCCCCCCCCAACACCCTAATAGCCAGTAGCATGCCCCTTGTAGCCAAGTAGATGCCTCCTTGTAGCCAGTAAATGCCCCCCATTGTAGTCAGTTGTCTGCACCTCTGCTAGCCAGACATAATACCCGTAGCTAGTTCAGATGCCTACTCTGTAGCAGTAGATGCACCTCCGTAGCCCGTAGATGTTTGTAGCTAGTAGATGGCCCCCTTGTAGCCAGTAGATGCCTCTGTAGCCAGCAGATGCCCCTGTAGCCAGAGATGTCCCTCTGTAGCCAGTAGATGGGCGCCCTATGGCCGGTACATGCCCCCCTGTAGCCAGTAGATGTCCCTATACCCAGGTAGTAGCTAATTATAAAATAAAAAAAATGACTCACATGACCACGGACCCCACGTCCAGCTCTGGGAGCTGCTGAGCAGTGTAAGTGGCGTGACATCACCACGTCGCTTATGCTGTCATGCAGCTCCCAGGGATCTACTCGGCCGGCAGAGCTAACGACCGAGCAGATCCCAGCGTAACAGGGGGAGCGGTTAACGCCGTGCGCCCCCTGCGACACTGATACTGTCCTGTACCAGCAGCTGCACAGCGAGTGTGCAGCTGCTGAGTGACTCTGCGCGGCTGTTAGAAAATGGCCGCGCAGAGCCAGGGGCTAATCTCTGGTCAGGCGAGGCGGGCGGCGCCCCCTGGGGTGAGTGGAGCATCGGCGCCCCGGGCGAACGCCCGCCTCTAGGAACGGCCCTGTATACATATAAGACGGTCATGTGATTTTAGCAGCCAATAAGATCCCTACACCCTCAGTGAGGACGTTTTTGACCCCCTCTGTCCTTTGCACTGATTGGCTGGCTGCCAAAAATGAAGGAAGTAGCTGAAAGTGAAAAAAATTGGCGCCGAATGCATGCATGCTTTACCAAACTTATGGTAAAATTCAACTGAAACTAACCTTTTTCCGAACGGTTCGTTTAACACTAACAGAGAGCAATATCCCAAAAGACTGAACTGGCTGTAATGGAGATGTGTGTATGAGAGAAATACACACACTGTATTTCAAAGAGAGTTCACCACAATAAGTGAAAAAAGTAACTCTTTGGCACAGAGATCAATATCCTACACACACACACACACACACACAAATACACACACGCACGCACGCACGCACACACGCACCCCAGAAACTCTAAAATCGGAAGTATTTGGCACAGAGTGCAATCTAGTGCCTCTGCAGAGGGACACAGTGGCAAGTGGCCGAATGTAAAATGGTTGGCCTATTTATAGGACTGTGACATCACAGAAGCTGGCTGGCTGCTTATTGGCTGAATGTCAACATGCCATGGCATTGAGGGTGTTCCTTTCTTTCTACCATAGTTCTTTGTCCTATATCACGCCATGTGCTTGCGGCCATTTTAGTAAAAAAGACGGTTCGTTACCACGAATCGCCAGGAAATTTGGCTTCGTTTAAAATCCAATTTTTCCTGAAATTCTAAACAAATTCGCTCATCCCTATTGGTTAATAAAGTGGCCGCTGCATCGTTTCCACCAAAGTACGGCCAGTGATTTATTAAAAGGGATAAAGTTGGTTGGGTAAGAGATGGTAGGCACAGCTCATTTAGACCGTCCTTTTAGCCAAGAGAAAGCACAGTCTTCATGGCAAACTTACAAAGCCACACATGAGCACAACCTGCATGCATTAATGGGAGGACAGTCCCACGTGAGAAAATCTGAAATTATCAACAAGCTGCAAAGGAGGTCTAAAAATTATTAAAGGAATGAAGATTCCAGTGTAAAGCTTCATGCAACTTTTAACTAATCATGGTATCGTCTAACATATGTAAAAATCATTTTGTCCTTTTCGAAAAATGTACATAAACTTTAAGCAGTTAATACCATACATTTGTGTTTGATTTTGTTTTGAACTATTCTTTCATGTAATCACAACAGTGTGTTGATGTATGATATGATGATAATATATAGATGAGATTCTATTCTATAGATTTCAGATTGTGTTATAGGGACCTTAACATTTTCAAGATGAAAATTCAGCACCTGGCAACATCTGTAGAATGATTCAGAGTGAAGTATCTTCCCTTGTGCTAGTGCCACAGCTGGACTTCCTACTGCTTAATCTGTCCTCACTGCAGGATGTGGAGCTGATTCGCTGATTATGAGCACAGTACTGTTTCTCTAGCCAGAGGGCATGACATATCACTTGGCACAGTGTAGTCTGCTCACCACAGTTGGTTGTGACTCTCGTAAGACCCCCTGACTCTTAATATTGGGTCATGTGTCATTTTTTTTCCATTTGTTTGTCTGCAGCTCTAATGCTAAGTTAACAGAGTGGAAAAGAGGCACATTACCAATGAATCCCTGCAATGGCTCAGCTCATGAAGAGGCTAGGAGTGGGAAAGAATGGTACACAAGATTGTACAGCAAGTAAAACTGGTTACATAGAAAAGGAAGAATAGTAAAAAGTTAGAGCTCAAGTGTTGCAGGGTCACTTTAGAGCTTCACTTAACACTTCAACAAACTCTAAAAAGAGTGAGTCAAGAAAATAATAAATAGTGCAGCATTTGGCTGGAGTTCGGGATCTCAACATGCTCACAATGCTTCTTTTGCATAAATGTTACTAGGCAAAAGAGGAAGACTTTGAGCGATATGTAAGAATAGGGCTGTGCCAGTTATCTGATGTCAAAAAGCTTTAGTAGACATATTCTACAGATGTGTGAATAGCCGCATTCCAAACTTTGCGCGATAAGCGCCTGCACAACACTTTGTAATGCGCTGAAGACTTGGGCCGTTCTGGAGGCGTGTCTCACCACATTCATACAATTAGACACATTTATGATTCTTTGATGCCAAACTTTGGCGCATAACACTTAGAACAGCCAGACCAAGTTAAAGGTGGTCTGCCTGAGCCAGATTTGTCATATTGGCACTAGACTACACCTGTATGTATGAACTGCAGAAGAACAGGATCATACATTCTGGCACATTCTACACTACCTTAAAGTTATTTAGAACTGGCCTGTTTGTGCCATCGTTCATACACATAGCCCTTTGTCTTCTCTTTACCTTCTGTCTTCTGAATAGGATGCCACCGCTGCAGCTGCTGATTGGCTGCAGTGGTTACATGCCAATTCCTAACATCACTGCTCAGAAGTGAAGAACTCTGAGCAGTGATGTTACCACATGACTACTGTAACCAATATTATACAATGTGCATAAATCTGTTTCAGAGTAAGGTTTGCTGAACTGTTGTTTTAGACACACATCTGGTGGCCCCTGGTTCATTTTGTCAGTGAACTGCTCTATTGTTTCATGCTGGCCCACCTTTGATGCCAACATCCACCTCTGACATCAATAGCATGTGGTGCTTTGCAATTTCCACATCGCTTTTTTGCAGTGGTGCCATTTGTTAACTCACAATGCAATTTCACCACAGAGGCACATGAACAGTTCATGGACTGCACAGGTTCAGAAATACTGCAAGCCCTGGCTGGAAATCCAATAATAAACTCTTTTTGCATCTCTGATAAATCAGCCCTTTGACCCATGACTACATCTTCACATGTGACTTCCTTCATGAGATCTGTCGGACTTGTGACTGTGTATTTTTTTCTTCATCTGCACTAATTCTGTATTTCCGCATATGCACTTTATAATGACTGTTCTAAAGGGCCATGGAAAAGAGCTGGGACTTCCATGAGTCTTTAGAATATTTAAATTTCTGTGGTGCGTCCAAGGCAAATAATTCTTCACACACCTACATGGTGCCTCCTCCTAATGATAAACCTTACCCCTTTTAAGTTTAGTTATAAATAGACATTCAATGTAAAGTACAGATGTAGAAAAGTTGAACTTGGCAGCGATATCTTACGGCATCTTGTTTTCTGTTCTTCGAGGTAACTTTCTGTGCCACAAAGTATCATATTGTGTTTAGGCTCTGTCAACACTATGGGTATTTTAAATCAGAATCCACGTGACTTGAAATACTCATCTAAAACCGAAAATAAACCATCCCCATTGACCACAATAAAAATGTATTGTAGTTCATACAACATGTATTTTCGGTGGTGAGTTTTTCGCTGTAACAAAACTTAGAACATGTTCGTTCTTAGGTCATACTCCATGTAGAAAATGCATGGAAATTTACTATTGATGTCAAAGGGGATGGAAAAAACCAAGTGTACTGTAAAACGAAGACAAAATCTTTGTATGTGGTTTTAAACACAGATCCATGTCCAAAACCAAATAGAAATTAATTGGACTAATTTCTGACTGTAAACCAAGAGATACAAAATTACCCTAAATCCACATGCAATAACTTGAAATATCCATTGAAAATGTGTCAGTGTTGATCAAACTTTTCTAGAAAAGTTAAGTTGTAGTAGAACTTCACAAATTTTTAGAACTCAAACCAAACCGAACATTTTACTGTTCATTTGAGTAAAGTTCTACTTCTAGCTCAACACGTAATTTTCAGTTTCATTTTTATTTTCAGCGGCTCTCTGCCCTTTTTGGTGGCCATCCAATCACCTTTCTGCACTTTTGGTGGCCATCCAATCAGTGCAGAGCACAGAGAAGTGTCAAAGATGTCATCGCTGAGGCGTAGGGCTCTCATTGGCTGCTAAAATCACATGATCATGTTATATATATATATATTTCACTGTATTGCCTTGTGAATGTCATTTTCAGCTCACTCTCTGTAATGTACAGACTGCTCTTAGTCAGATAGCATTTTCCTCTCTATAGACATCAATAGTTAGAGAGTTTGGTATTGCTGGCTGCATCTTTCCCATACCCAGAAGCTGTTATTTGGTGAAATTTGCAGGCTCACTTAATGCCTAACTCTCATATATATGGATATAAGATATATAGTGCTTGGATTTGATAAATCATACTCAGTGCCCAAAAGTTCAGTTTTTGCAGTTTTGGGGGTTCAGTAATTGTATAACACACCTTCTCCTAATCACCTGTGTGTCAAATGGGCTTTTAGGTCCCCTCAGGATGCAGGGCTCCATAGCAGCTGCTACCGCTGTACCTCCTATAGCTACAGCGCTGCTTGCAAGCTGTCCTCATCTTTTCAGTTAGCCATTGAAAGGAATGAAGTATTTTAGCCTCTCAATTTTTTTCTGTCACTCTTAGAGCCAAATTTTCTTCACTAACTTGTTCCACGTATCACGTTTACTGTTATGGATGGTAATGTCAGCTTCTCCTCACCTGTATAGGTGTAAAAATTAACCAGAAAATCTTCTCCCATTGACTTTAATAGGTTTTATGTTCTAGTTTGAATAGAACCTAGAACCGATGACACTAAAGTTTGAGGTTCTAATCGAACTAGAACTTTTTACTGCTCGCTCATCTCTAGTATCGGACAATGCAGTTTTCAACTGTAGAATCCAAAGAGTAAATTGTATTGATTGTGTAGATGCACCATAATGGTCCAGTTAAGCTTTGGTACATCTGTATATCATTCCTGCTTTATACATTTTTATTGCAATGCTATAAGACAATATCTAATTAAAACTATTTGTTCCATCAGCTAAAACAAAAACACTTGCATTCAATATAAAGTATAAATGTTTGTCACAAAAAATAATGTATTTATTAATTAACAGCTTTGTGTGGTTTTTACATTTCCCTATTATTACATATATTTTGATAGGTAAACAACATGTTTTAAAGGGAATCAAATGAGGTCATCTGTTCTCTCAAGAAAGCTTCTATTGTTTTCCCTTTTGTGTTTGGATAATGTATTCCAGACGCTGAAGCACACATTATACCGATGTTCTGTTTATCAGTACAGCAGAATATTTTGCATTAATTGTGCGAATGTTTAGCTCAGCAGATAAACAATGCAATGGTAATGTAATGTCCATTTAACATCCATGAGCATTGGAAGACATGAGAGGTGAATGCTGAGATCCTGCTATGATATTCAGAAGTAAACAGGTTGTGACTTGCCATTCAGCACGAAAAAATTATGTTTTTTCAGAGTCTAAGTAGCATCCTGGTAGCTAGAAACAATGAGTGTGGAATATTTTTGGACTCATGAGTTTACCTTTAATAACAGGATGATCAGGCCAAGCAAACAAAAAGCATAAGGAGTCTGTAGCCATAATCTCTGTAAGCAGAAATGGGTTGGCAGCTCACAATATCTGCTATAGCATCCTATCATGGAATTAACCCCTTAAAGCAAGGCTTGTTTTCTCACGTTCATTTTTCCCTCCTCGCCTTCCCAGAGCCATAACTTTTTCATTTTGTCATCTACATAGACATATGAGGGCTTCTATTTTGAAGAACAAGATGTACTTTCTAATGGTGTCATTCATTATACCATAGAATATACTGGGAAACCGGAAAAAAATAATTCTAAGTGGGGTGAAATGTGAAAAAAGTACTTGTGTCATGTTTGTGGGAGTTCAGTTTCTAGTAGAAATGATGTCTGAAGTGTTGTCTGTATTCTACAGGTTGGTACGTATCTGGAAACTCCAAACATTTTCTATTTTTGAAATTTGCGACCAATAACTTTTTTGTACTAACACCTATGGGCTTGAGTAGGATGGCATTTTTTTGCGGGCTAAAGGATACTTTTTATTGCTATCACTTTGGAATACATGGGAGTTTTTTTTATTAAATTTATTCCAATATTTAAGGGACGTGAAATGACCAAAAAACTACAATTTTGGTGTTTGAAATTTTTTTTCTTTTACGGTGTTCAGCATACAGGATAAATTATGTTATACTTTAATAGATTGGACTTTTTCGGACGTGACAATACCAAATATGTGTACATTTTTTTTTTTATTTTATTTTTTTTTTATTTTTAAAATGGCCAATGGGGGGAGATTTGAACTTTTATTTAGTTTTTTTTTACACTTTAAAACATATTTTTTGAGTTCCCCTAGGGTAATTCAATACTAGGGGGCATGAGAGTTTAATACAATACATTATGGTGTACAAAGATGGTGGTTTATGACTTCCTACCTGGGGCAGGAAGTAGTAAAACATAAAGCATGGCAGTGCAAAAGGGGCTCCCCGATCCAGGTGAGGAATGGTGCGTGGCACCGTTTCTCATTTATTTAGATGCCGAGGCCATCTTAGCTACAAAGCCTCTTACTGGCATTAGGACGTACTCATATGTCCAATGTCGGCAAGAGGTTAAAGGAACACTCCAAACAAAACTCTGGTCAAAAGGGGAAGATTCTCAACATTTCAGCTAAGATAAAGTGTAACATCTGATGTTATCAGTTTATTGCACCTGGTCGAGGCTGGAAGAGTACTGGGAATGATGCTGCCAAAGGTTATGGAAAATGTGCTCCTTCTGGTGGGTGATACCTTTGAACTAACAACATTGCACCATCCCTATTCGACGGGAGGCAGTCACTCCCAAAATCATTGCCCTGACTTCCCTTCTGGGGAGTTGAGGGTGTCATTGTGCCAACCTCTTTGGTCAGCAGCTTATTTTTACCTGACAATTTTTGATTTGTTACAACCAAAAGATTCTGGGACTTTTGGCTAAGATCAAGAGTAGTATCTGTTCTTATCAGTAGCTTGCCTCTTCCCATTGACATTTAGACAGGTTTAGACAAACACTAGAGGCGACATGTATGATGATCGGTGCGTCGGAGCGCCCGTTTTCGAGCGCTCATACGTGTAAGCTGCACCTGATGTATGTCGGCGGCCGAGGTGCGCTCATACAAGCGGTGTAAAGTCCCCTGCGCCTCGCCAGTGTGTGATGCGCAGTGCGGGACTTAGGCGCAGAAGGACTGCGCCTCACCTGTATCTCTGTGGATCGGAATAGTCACCGCCCGAGGAAGTGCGCTCATATATGCAGTGAAAAGTTCCCTGCGCCTCGCCAGCGTGTGAGGCGCAGTGCGGGACTTAGGCGTAGAAGGACTGTGCCTAACATGTATTCCGATTCGAGACAGGCTGGAAAACAGTGAGAAATCATTAAACATGTTAGTGAATAGCAATAAGAGTTGTCTTTCAAATGAATAAATGAATAAAGAGAAAAATCAAAGCTGTCTAAAAGCGATTAAATGTATTGAAAAAGTGGATCATTTAAAATCAAAGGGACAATATATAAGATCGCTAAAGAAATAAATATCAGCTCTCATCTCCGTGAGACATGGAGTATGAATAAAAAAAATCGTTTTTATTAGTTGTAAAACATTATCTGAAAAAGAGCTCAGATAGTTTATTATCTGAAAATAAACTAATAAATATTAATTAAATAAATTCATTTTTATTTCTTTATTTTCGTTAGCCCCATATTATTGATCATTGGCTAACGAAAATAAAGAAATAAAAATGAATTAATTGAATTCCTTTTTATTTCTTTATTTTCGTTACACCCATATTATTGTTCATTTTATATACACATTGGCACAACTTCGTGAGTCTTATCATTTGATTTCTACAATGTACAGTTTTACTATAGATTGCATTAGAAAACCCATAAGAGCGTCACTCGCTCTCCCATTGGCCCAAATAATCGTGCCTCTTAACTTAGCCAATCACAAACAGAGCTCGCTCTGCATTTCTTTTCCCGATAGAATCTATGAGATAAGTAGCTCACCCGCTGATTGGCTAAGCGGACGAGCCGATCTTCCTAAACCCAAAATCACAGTAATTGGAATATTTCCCTAGACAGTAATAACTTTTAGGGCCCCCTTCTATCGCGCCCTTCTTGCTCCACTCAAAAATCGACGCATACATTGATTGGTGGATTATATCTGCCGCCTGGTCTCAACCATCAGCTCTTGTCTTCATGTTTTATGTTTTTTAAAAAACTGTACCGCCTTTTCATTTGATTGGTCAATACTACTCCAAAAGGTTATAATGGTCACTGTCGTTTCCTATTCTGATTGGATGGTTTCTGCGACCAATGAGAAGCGCTTACAGAATTTGAATTACTGTATTTCCCGGCAATTTTCAATATCCCAATTCCTGATCACCGGCAACAAACGCGTTGTTAGTGATTTTAGTTATGTATGTTTATAGGAGGTTTTAGCTCTTTTCCAGAGAATATTTTACACCTATTAAAAATGATTTATTTACTAATACTCCATTCCGCACGGAGCTGAGATTTCAGTGCCCCCATCTCTCCATAGACTACAATGGGACAAAGTAGCTCGCGCTCTGATTGGCCGGGATAGCCAAGCCCCTGCTAGTTCAACCAATCAGCTCTTTCTGCATTTTTTACTGTATTTTGTCACTCCTATTCTGATTGGCTGGTTTATGCCGACCAATGAGAAGCGCTTACAGAATTTGAATTACTGTATTTCCCGGCAATTTCCAATATCCCGATTCCTGATGTTGCGCTGTTATTGATTTTTTGTTAGTGATTTTATTTATGTAATTTTTAGAAGTTTTGAGCTCTTTTACAGATAATGTTTTACACCGAATAAAAACGATTTTTTGGAAACATATTCCATGTCTCGCGGAGCTGAGAGCTGAGATGTATTTCTTTTGCGATCTTATATTTTTTCCTTTAATTTTAAATGATCAACTTTTACAATACATTTAATTGTTTTTAGACTGCTTTGATATTTATCTTTATTAATTAAATAATTTTATAGACAACTCATTTTTAGTATTGTACTGTTGTAAAAGTCGACCTAGAGCACATTTTGCCCCATTACGTTCCAGCTTCACTTCGTCTCCTCTGGCTCAGGTAGACCACATTCAATTAGGTCTGCCTGTCAGAGCTGCAATGTGCGGCACTTTGCCGACCCGCGATCATGCATGCATCGGAGTATTCAAATGTGGTGCGTCCCGCCCCAAAACGCCCACACTGCGCCCATTGCACGCCCCTTCATGTTAGGTACCTCCGAAAGGGGTGAAGGTTGCGCCTAACACTGCATCACTGCGTCCGACAGTGGATTCGGACCGGTGAGGCCCAGATTCCGCCAGAAATTGGGCGCAAATCCCGATCATACATGTCGCCCTAGGTGTGGGACTCCATTTCAGTACTGTAGATGATACATTTGAACTGCACTTCAACTTTTCACTTCCCTTCTAGCACATATCTCTATTACTTGGCCTTCTGGCTGAGGATTTGAGGACGTTTAATGATTTCAGTCTGATGTCTGGGCTGTATTCACTGCACACATATGTTTAATTTATTTTTATGTCACTGTGTATTAACTGTCACTGTTGTTTGTTGCAGGATTTATGGATGTGGTGCCATTCTGGGATCCTCTCAGGGTCTAGGGTGGGAATGTATAGCTGTCAGGTTCCTTTACCAGCTGCAACTCCAAATTTTCAGAGGGGAATGGCTCTTTTGGTTGTGGGTTGGTATCACCGGCTGTGCAGGTATAAGTTTTTTCATGGTGGCTAAAAAAAAATAGAGGAATCACAAAAAAAGGAAGGATTAAAAACCCCGTTCAACAAAATTTTACTTTATGAATTATAAATAAGTGTATCTAAAAGCTAGAATTACAGCCCAATTTTGGGGAGCCAACCCCTGTGCTCCTGTAGTCCCGGCATAGGAGGTGATCCATGGAACCGCAAGGATGGTGTAGCCAGCCAGGGAAGGAATTAAGTAGGCCCCGGTTTTACCGGGCCCCCGCAAAGCGGGATGGATGCTGGGCGGGAGTTACCAGGTCGAAAACCCTGCGGGATTGTTTTTCGGTGGCGCCAAAGGTTTTGGGGTGCGAATCGTAAAGAGGTCGTAGTCGGGGACAGCAGAAGGTCCAGGGCAGGCGGCACAGGTTGGGTCGTGGACACCCCTAGGTGGGGGGCGGCAAGTGCGGGGTCGGGAAAACGGAAGCTATTTTTTGGTACACGGTAAGTCAGAAAAAGGTTTGTAACGCTTTCTTATAGGTGAAATGGCATAAAGACCCGGAAAACAGCCCAGGAAGGGGAGGTTAAAAAGGGAGTGCGACTTTGTTACGGTGCACTGGCCCCTTTTTAAATCTCGCAGTGCCGGGGGGCCCCCCTTTTGTTGGGGCGGCGCACCTGGAGGTGAGACAAAGGAGTGCGGCCAGGTAAGTGAGAGGAGCCGGGGGGGCCGGGTAGGGGGCCCCCACGCGTCTGGGGGGGCCCCGGGGCATGTCGGCGACCAGGGTGGGGACCCAGGATGGGGGTGGGGGGCCCCCGTGAAGTCCCCCCCCACCCTTGGCCCCCCCCTCTTCTGGTGGGGGGAACCCTTTTAAATTTATGTCCGCAGAATATTGCTCTTGGCCCAGGACCCCCCCCGGGCCCCAAACCCCTTAAGCAATGAGAAAAAAACGTTCCCCTCTGACGTTTATATCTGAATCCCTTTCCCGTAAGACATGGGGTTGGATGGGCCTAGGAGTGGGGGGAAAAGTCCCGAGAGAAGCGATTAAGGGGTGAGGGTTTTGCAGGGAGCAGGAAGGGTTCGGGACCCTCATTTGGGGGGGGAAGGGCCCCGGGTTTTTTCTTGGTTTAAATGCGTTGAGCACTCGAATGGACCCAGGAAGGGGGGGCCCGCTTATAGTGGGAACTTAAAAAAGTTATATTTATCGAAAACCAAAATTGTTCACCGGGGGAAAAAAGGTTTGGGGAGGTTTTCGTTTTTGTGGTTGACCCTTGGGCGGGGGGGAGGAGGGTGGAATGGTGAGTTTTTTTCCAGATAGCTGAGGTTGGACAGCTCTTCCACGCAGGAAATGAGGGAAAGGAAGGGGGAGGGGTGGGCGGGGTGTCCCCCGTGAAAATAAAAAAAGGAGCGCACCAGCAGACCCCGAGCCCAAATTGAGTTATAGGGAAAATGGGCCCGGGAAAAGGTGGCCCAATCATCGGGTTGCGGAGACAAATGGCGAGGTAGCAACCTAGGGTTGGTTTATCTTTCTACCTCCCCTTGGATGGGGGGGGTAGGCTGAAGAAAATTCCAGTTTCATTTGTGTTGGTTACGGGGGAGCGCCAGTCTGGAGAAAATGAAGAAGGTCCAAAACCCTATGTGGAGGGGCCCATGCGCGAAAATTTGAAGAAAAAAAGAGGGAAAGGCGGGGAAAAGGAGGGGGTTGGCCGGAGGGAATAAAGTGGGCATCTTTAAAAAACCCCGGTCTGAAACCCACCAGATCACGATGTTGGGGGAAGGGAGGGGTTTGGTTTTTAAAAATCATGGCACTGGGTCGGGGGACGTGGGTTAGGTGGGGCGGGCAGACCTCCCGGTTTGAGAGAGGAGATTTTTCCCGGGACGGGAAAGCCAGGCCCCCCACGAACCCCAAATCTTGGGCTAGGCTCGGCCCCAGTAGAATCGAGAGATGAGAGAGAGGACTCTGCACTCCTGGGTGCCCCCCCTACGGGGCAATGACCCCATGAAAAATCTTCTTCCGGGGCGAGTGGGGGAGTTGTCTTGCCGGGAGGATGCGTTGTAGATCTTCGGTGGGGGCCGAGATGAGCTTTTTCTGGGGGTAATTGCCGGGATGGATGTCCCGTCACTGAAAGGGGGGGCGTCGGCCTTGACATTTTCTTTCCGAGGGAAAAAAATAAATGAGAAAATTAAACCGGGGAAAAAGAGGACCAAGACCTGGGTGGATTTAAGGTTTGGGGCCCAAGTTGGAGATTCAGCGTTTTTTATGGTCATTATAGATGTGGGGTGAGGCCCCAAAGAATATCCCCATTCTTCAGTGCCGTTTGGGGCCCAGCTTTCCCCGGGCCGATCGAGTATTTCCCTTCGCAGAGGAAAAATTTTTAAAAAAGAAACCGAAGTGATTTTCCCTTTTGGGCCCTTTGGGGGAGTATCCCCCGGCCCCACCAGGAGGTACCTCGAGAAAAATGGTTGGGAAAAGGCCGGGAGACCCTTGGCGCAGGGGGAAAGGAATTTTAACTTGAGAAGGTTCCTCTGCCGCTGGTCCCCGGGTTTTTGGATTAGGTTTTCTTGGTTAAAACCCCACTTGGGGGAAAGGGGAAAAATTTGGTATTTGCCGTTTTGGGAAACCCCGGATTTTGTATGGTGGGCCTTGGGGGGGGGCTTAGGCGGTAGACAATTTGCGGGGCCCTTGTAGGCCCTTGTCAGAAATGAGTAGCCGGGAATGGGGTTTTGTGGGTTTGATCCCAAAAGTTTGGATAGAGGAGTTGGCCCTTAGCCCCTGAGGGGGCCCGCATTTTGAACTTGATGGGACTCGGGGGGGGTCGGGGGAGAAAAAAGAATGTCGTAAAATACACAACGAAAGGAAACGGAGGCCCCCGGAAAGGTTAGATTACAACTATGGAAGATGGCCCGGGGCTTTGAAGGGCCCCGGGGGGATGACCAGGGTACTAAAAGTCCCCTGGGGTTTTGGGGAAAGGGTTTCCCTTGTCCCCCTTCCCCGTATCCGTATGGTTATAAGGGCCCCGAGGTTTCCCGTTTTGTAAAGCCCTTTGGGACGTGAGGTAAAAAAGTTCGTATCAAGGGCGGGGATACGGTTTTTTCCCGTGATTTTTTGAGGCCGATGGGTCTATGCAAGGTGCAGGTTGTCCTTTTAGAAAGAAGAAAAACCCCAACCCAGGGGAGGGGAAAGGACTTGGGATAAACCCCCCTTGGGATTTCCCCTTTGGGTATTGTAGATACCCAAGGTTCGGTCCCCGACGGGGGGGTTTCCCCCCTGCACGTGGAGGGAGTCCGGGCGAAGAAATAGGACAGTCTTTTATGGGCGTTGGGGCGGAACGTTTAGTTGCTTCTCGGAGAAAAGACATCTGGAAGCTTGGGTTGGTGCGGAAAGGCCCGTCGAGGCTTGAAAACCCCCGAAGAAGGGGGGAAGCACCGGGCGAGTGCCCCCAAAAACAGCGAGACTGACACCCGAAACCCCAAATAGGACTTGCCCGTCCTGCCAAAATGGCACGGGAGCGTGGCGTTGCAGCCACGGGAGCCCAGGAGAATGGCGAGGAGGGGGGTAGTACGGAAGCAATCTCTCCTTATGCAGCCCCTATTGTGGGGCCAGGTGTCGTTTGGAACAAAAATTGGACCCCGGGAAAAATTTTCCCATGAAAAAGGGATGAGTAGGGCTTTCCGGGCGGTAAAGGGGGTTTGTGGGGGGATACCAGGGCCCAGCGCCGGGGGAAAATTTCCAAAAAACCGGGGAAAAAAGGGGAAAGCGTACCCTAAAACTGGGCACCGGCCAGTGCCGACGACACGGGCATTTTCAGGGAGGGAGAGGGCTTGTTTTCTCATAGGGCGCCTTCTACGTATTAGGTGCGCCCGTTTCCCGGAAGCTAGGGGGCGCAGTGGGCAGGATTGCGGAAAAAGGGTCTCACTCCCAAAGTACAGAAAAAGATTCCTCCGTTTTCTGGTTAGCCGTTGTAGAAGGTGGGCCCGATCCCCCTCAGGGCCCTCTTGGGCGGCAGGTGCGAGGGGAAAAATGAGGCGGTTTTGAATACTGGGGCCAGACGAAAAGATGGGGGTTAGTTGCCCCCGTTCCTCGGAATGCCCCCGGAGTTGAGAACGGATGTCAACCCCATTTGGCAGGGGATAAGGTCAAAAAAGGAAACGGGGACCCCGGGCGGTTTAGAGACATTGAGCGGTGGAGAGGCCCTTTTTGAAGGTGGCAGTAAACGCCGTTTCCCCCCGATAATCGGAGGCCAAAAAGGCGGAAAGTAGGGGCATAATCCCCCTACGTGAGTTCCTTGGCGGGGTTTTTAGAAGGCAGTCTCGGCAGACGAACCCCCGGGTTGGTTCCTAAAAAAAAGGACCTGAACCGGGAGGAAGAGCAGGTTAGCTGTGACTGGATCGTCCTGTCCCCAAGGGGGGTACAGGCAGGGCTTTCCGGAGGAAGGTTGCACGAACGCCACCTTAGACCCTTCGGTAGGAAAAATTTGGTTGCCCTTAATCAATATGCGGGAGATTGGGGGATAAGCCCTCAGGGCCTTTGGGGTCCCATTAACTTTGGGGGATAGTGACGGAGGTGGACGCCCGGGTTTGGAGGGGGAAAAGGGGGGTTTAGCGGGAGCCAGGGGGGGGGGTTTTTGTGCTGAGCGGCCAGGAGTGTTTCATCATGGGGGAGGATGGTGAGTTTCTGGGGGTTTCTGAGCGAGGTTGGATGCTGAGCCACAATGGGGTGAGGTCAGGTCAGACGGCAAAGGGGACCTTGGCGGGATCCCTGGGGTTTTACTGTCCGTACGATAGGAGGTGAATCCCTGGACCCCCGCAAGCGATGGTGTAAACCAGCCAGGGAACGGAATCTAAGTGGTCCGGTTTTCACCCGAGCGCCGCAAAGCGGGATGGACTTGCTGGGCGGGAGTCTTTCCAGGTGTTACCCCCTGAGTGAGTTGTTGCGGGGCAGGGAAAAAGGTATAGCGGGGTTTCGAATCATCAGGGAGGCTGTAGTCGGGGACAGGCAGAAGGTAGGGCAGGGGGACAGGTTCGTGGTTGGACGGGGACTAGGTGGGCAGGCGGCATGGTGGTCGAGGCGGAAATAATGGAACGGTAACGATAAGTCAGAAAAAAGGGTTGTAACGCTTTCTTATAGGTGAAAAGGACTAAAAATCCGGCAAAGCCCCAGGAAAGGGGGAGGCTTAAATAAGGGAGTGACCGGCAAGCAATTCCGATGCACTGGGCCCCTTTAAAACTGCGGGGTTTCCGGCTGCGGCTCCCTTTGATGTGGGGACGGGACCGGGAGGTGGACGCAACAGGAGACGGCCCGGGGAAGTTGAGGGAGCCCGGGCCGGCGGGTGAGGCGCCCACCCCGTCATGGGGGGCCCGGTGCCCCAGTAGGCGAAAGGTTGCCGGACCCGGGGGGGGGTGCGGCCCCCCGTGACTAACAGATGCCTCAAATATATTTCTGGCACAATAATTTTACCCTTGGATCGAAACGCCCCGGGACAATTTACCCTAATCCCGGGAAAAAAAAAGGAATTTTCCCGAGGGGGGAGGTGAATTTAAGTGTGGCACGCGGGTTTTTAAACGTTTAAAAAAATTATAAAAAATTTCCCCCCTTATTCCCAGAAAAAAAATTTCCAATGTAAGTCATCGGCCCAATGTGCCCCCCAGTGACAGCACCAATGTAGGTGTCTTCAATATCCCCCTCAGGTACTGTTCCTGGATGTTTATTGTGTTCCCAAGGCCCGACCTCTTAAACTAACAAGGGTTGGTAACGTCCCCAAAAAAGGTGGTGTGCTGCTTACCCCCCCGGGTCTACTTTGGATAAAATAAAGGCCCCCCTGTCAGGTCCAAATACCAAAGAGGCGATCATCTTCGCAAAAGGATTTGGGATGTGCCCCTATGTTTGATCCTCTTCCCCAACAGCAAAGAAACCCCCCAAAAAAGAAAGAAAAAAAATCCTCCTTTTCGCAGGATTCAGTCACAGCTAATGACTCCCCGTTCATTCCCAGAGGGGATTTAGAAGGAAGAATACTCAAGTGGATTTTCTCCC
>JAODAL010022740.1:0-64102 GCA_025379985.1 Phyllomedusa bahiana
AGGCTGCATCAGCTCCTCAGGTTTCTATAGCTACAGACCTGTTTGATCTCTCCTGGTAGACTACCAGCACTGGTTGCTATAGCTACAGACCTGGCTTCTACTGCAGCAAAGTAGAAACCAGTAAACACGCCCCTGAATCCAAAATGAAACCAAGAAAGGACTGTGTTGAGATAAATCACTGTAGTGAGATAACCCCTTTAAGTAAATAAGAACAGAGTGGTAAATAAGACCAGTGATGTGAAGTAGAACCATTCTCATATGGATGGTTCTTCTTTATATTATTTATAGTGTATCACTATTCCTATGTCTTTTGGGTATAGTATGTGACTCTTCAGATATTGGGCCACAATTATGGACCTGTCTGGTCTAAAACTCACTTTTTTGCCCATAGTAACTGTGAGTTTTAGACCTAAACAGGTTCATACTTGTGGCCCATTGTGTTAAACTATACTTGATGAGGAGACTTAGCTAGCCTTGAAAGCTTGGTATTTGCTATAATTTTTTCACTTGATTATAAGGTATCAACCACCAAGGACTCTCACTTTTTATCTTTACTTAATACTCATATGAAATGTTGAGCACTTAGAAACTTTTTCTTTATTTTGAACAGAAATTGTATAGCCCTTAACCTTTTTTTCTGCCCTCTGTGACAACTACAATGTATAAAAACCTCTTTGTTGTAGAATTTTATAATAACACTTTCTAGGTTCACATGGCCGCACACATATAAAGTTTATTGAGTATCAGACACATGCAGTGATAATGGCTACCAAGGGGGGGCAATATGAAAATGTATGTATGTTAAGCGTACCCATGTTATATTTATCAACTCTTTAAGTTCTTAGCTGGGAATACACAGAAATCCCATGACTGCACATACCTTACTTGAAGCAATTTTAACTTTTCCCATGTCCATTAGACCTTACAACCTAATCTTGCTCGGCCAATTGCTCCCATAGTGAGATCATTAAGTAAATTATTTTGAGATCAAACAGCCTGCAGTGACAATAGAGTCCCATGTAAGGTAAATGCTTCAAAGATCCCCCTTTCAAATGATAGTTCTACAGGCTATTCATCACCTCTCGATGGGGCTTGCCCACTATTACTTGGCTTTTGCTCCAGGCTAAGGTAGCACCACTAATTGGCCTTTGTAACAAAACTGACCTGTGGACAGGATAAAACTTGTTTGAGATTAAAGAATAAAAAAAATTATTCAAGGTTAAAAACACATGAATACTGTGAGTACGTCACCAAAAAAAGATTGAATGAATGTCTTCCTCTGGAGTTGTTAATTCGAAAGAATGTGCTCATATACAACTTGGGTGAAACAAAGGCTCCTTCAGGTATACGAACTGGTCCACTTTCAGCTGATGGAAGGCTCGGTCTGTCATTTTCTACATTTCTTTCCAGTTCTTCTCACTAAAGGACTTTGATCTTTGAAAATAATAGCGGGGGAACAGTTTATCTGCTCCCTACAGGTGCATACGAATAGATATTTGACAGATTTGTTCAGGTACAAGTACTCCAATAAAAGCAGGATCACACCTGCATGAATGGAACAACTTGAAGAGTTTGCATAAATTAAAGACAGGTAAATGCAGAAGACTTCCAGCCGGGATTTAGGTCTATAGAAGACACAAAGACTTTGTGTAGGAGGAAAAGGGAACATTAAAAGCGAATAGGAGCATCAGCTGCTTTATTTGCAGAAGAATAGGGTGCACAGACTGAATTATTTTAAGCTTAATCATTCTTGCCAAACTACATTTTACCTGTATGAGGTTAGGATAGTCCCACCTCTGATGTGAACGGCAAGAACCAATCATGATGTCAGAAAATCCGGGCAGCTATTGGTGTTTGCATTGGAGGTAGTTCAACTGGCGGCACCTTAACCTTATAAAGGGGCATTAAGTGGGCAAAAAAAACAGTAGGTAAGTTCACATTGGTCAGATGTGCTGCAGATTTTCCACAGTGGATTTGCTTTCTCAACATATTACTGTAACAGCACAGTGAGTCAGATTTAAAAAAAAAAAAGAAAAATCTGCATATAAATTCCCAAAATCTGCATATAAATTGAAATGTGGTGCGTATTTTAAACATGCAACATTTGATATTTCTCATTAAATTTAATACAGAAGATAATGTCTGCAACAAAACCTAAGTATAACAGATGTTGCAGATTGTTACCACGGCAAAATAAAAAAAACATGCAAGTCCATTAGGACATCTGAAATAGTAATGCACCTGGATTTGCCATACTAAAGCTACAAATATGTAGCTTCGTACAGTTATAGTGTGATACGCCTTCAGAACTCAGGCACATTGCAATGTGCCGTGGGCGCTCTGTAATGCACCTAATATTGGAGTGCGCTTGCTTAAAAATAACGGGATTAGAGTGCTTTCACACAGTGCGTTTTTGGTGTGTTTTTTTTCCCCAGAAATGCACAGCATTAAACTGTCTTTCTTGCTCTGCATTTCTACAAAACAAATGCACCAAAAAACCCACTGTGTGAAAGCACTCTAATCCAGTTATTTTTAAGCAAGCGCACTCCAATATTAGGTGCATTACAGAGTGCCCACGGCACTTTGTAATGTGCCTGAGATCGGGGGGCATCCTGGAGGTGTGTCATACTACAACTGTACGAAGCTACACATTTGTAGCTTTAGTACGGCAAATCCAGGTGCGTTACTGTTGGAACAGGTAGACCACTTTAAAAGTGGTTTATCTGAGCAAGAAGTGTCGCTTTGTAGCTAGAAAGCGCTAAATCTATGACCTGCAGTAGAACAGGTTCATAGATTCAGGCGCATTCTACGCTACAAATGCACAAAAAATCATACATGTCGTCCCTGCTGTTTTAGAAGTACACACTAGACAGCGCGTACTTCTAAGGAAATCTGGCCCTGCTGCCATTCACCTTCCATTTTCCCGATGCGTAAGCAGTGGAAAGAACCAACATGTCAATGAGTGATATGATGTTACCGTATTTTGGGAGCGGACTTCAGGCTTATTGCAGCGCAATTATGCACTGAAGTATGCCCCAAAAATACACTGTGTGAATATCCCCTAACAACATGTTCATATGACATGTTTTTCCGTTGGAAAAATATGTTATGGAATTTACAGCAGAAATTAGAAGCATAACTGTGTATTTCTGTCACGCCTCATTTTGTATTGCCTCAGAGGCAGAGCTAAGGGCTCAAGGGCCCTGGTGCAAAACTTCAGTGTGGGCGTCACCTCACCTCAGACAACAGTCTTTCACAGCTGTTGACCACTGCTTTGTAACAGAAGGTTTCCTACTTGGCGAGAAGGATACCTGTGGTATTTCTACTTAGAGGGGTTGTCCAGTGGAAGAAAATTAATTTGAAATGGAGCCAAGGTGCAGAAAAAAAAGTTATACTTACCTACCTGTCCCCTACCAATCCTGCTCTGGAGCTCCTCATGATCCGGCACACATTAATCATGTTGTGAGGGTGGTGCTGGTTAGACAGAAAGAGATTGAAGGATTGAAGGTAGATACAGTAGGTAAGGTCCCAGGTAGGTAGGTAGGGCTCCAGGTGTCTCAAGCACAATTTCATGATGAGCACTGCCCTGTTAAAGAAAATGAGGGTATATGTGCTGGACTGGCCAGTCATATCTCCAGACCTAAACCCTTCTGAGCATCTGTGGAGCATCCTCAAACAGTATGTGGAGGAACGGAAGGTTTATAACATCCACCAGCTCTGTGATATCATCATGGAGAATTGGAGGAGTATTCCTGTGGCTGCAACCTGTGAAGCTCTAGTGAACTCCATGCCCAAAAGAGTTAAGTCAGCGTCGGAAAATAATGGTGGCCATACAAAATATTGACACTTTGGGCACAATTTGTCCATTTTCACTTAGGGGTGTACTCACTTTTGTTGCCAGCAGTTTAGACATCAATGACTGTGTGTTGAGTTATTTTGAGGGCACAAATGACTACATTGTATCAAAGTGTCAAATCTTCAGTGTTGTCCAATGAAAAGAAATAATACAATATTTACAAAAATGTGAGGAGTGTACACAGTTTTGTGAGATACTGTGGGCGACATGTATGAATCTCGACACGTCGGAGCGCATGTTTTCGAGCGCTCGCACATGAAAGCTGTACCCCATGTATGTCGGAGCCCGAGGTGTGCTCATACATGCGGTGTAAAGTCCACAGCGCCTCGCCAGTGTGTGAGGCGCAGTGCAGAACTTAGGCTCAGTGCGGGACTGCGCCTAAGATTCACCGCCCGAGGAGGTGCGCTCATACATGCGGTGAAAAGTTCCCTGCGCTTCGCCAGTGTGTGAGGCGCAGTGCGGGACTTAGGCGCAAAAGGACTGCACCTAACATGTATTCTGATTCGAGGCAGGCTGGAAATGAGCGAGAAATCATTAAACATGTTAGTGAATAGCAAAAAGAGTTGTCTTTCAAATGAATGAATGAATAAAGTGAATAAATGTAGTGAAAAAGTGGATAATTAAAAATGAAAGTGAAAATATATAAGATCGCTCAAGAAATAAATCTCAGCTCTCAGCTCCGTGTGGCATGCAGTATGAATCAAAAAAATTGTTTTTATTAGGTGTTAAACATTATCTGAAAAAAAGCACAAACCTTCTAAAAAAAATACATAAAAAAAATCACTTACAAAAAATCAATAACGGCGCAAAATCAGGAATTGGGATATTGAAAATTGCTGGGAAATACAGTAATTAAAATTCTGTAAGCTCTTCTCATTGATCGGCATAAACCAGCCAATCAGAATCAGTTGTGCTGATGTGTGTATAAAATGAACAATAATATGGGTGTAACGAAAATAAACAAATAAATATTAATTCAATAAATTCCTTTTTATTTCTTTAATTTCGTTACACCCATATTATTGTTCATTTTATATACACATCAGCACAACTTTGTGAGTCTTATCATTTTATTTCTGCCATGTACAGTTTTATTATAGATTGCATTAGAAAACCCATAAGAGCGTCGCTCGCTCTTCCATTGGCCCAAATAACCGCTCCTCTTTTAACTTAGCTAATCACAAACAGTGCTCGCTCTGCATTTCTTTTACCCATAGAACTCTATTAGATAAGTAGCTCACCCGCTGATTGGCTAAGCAGGACGAGCCCCTCTTCCACCCAAACAATCACAGTACTAGAATATTTCCCATAGACAGTAATAACTTTTAGGGCGCCCTTCTATTGCGCCCTTCTTGCTCCACTCAAAATAGACGCACTACATATGATTGGTGGATTCATATCTGCCGCCTGGTCTCAACCAATCAGCTCTTTTCTGCCTTTTTTATTGTATTTTGAACTGTCCGCCTTTTCATTTGATTGGTCAACACTACTCAATAGGTTATAATAGGTCACTGTCGCTCCTATTCTGATTGGTTGGTTTCTGCCGACCAGAATTTGAATTACTGTATTTCCCGGCAATTTACAATATCCCAATTCCTGATGTAGCGCCGGTCTCGGCAACAAACGAGTTGTTAGGGATTTGATTGATCTATGTTTATAGAAGGTTTCAGCTCTTTTTCAGATAATGTTTTACAACTAATAAAAACGATTTATTTACTAATACTCCATGCCTCATGGAGCTGAGAGCCGAGATTTCATTGCCCCGATCTCTCCATAGACTACAATGGAACAAAGTAGCTCGCAATCTGATTGGCCGGGATAACCAAGCCCCCGCTAGCTCAACCAATCAGCTCTTTTCTGCCTTTTTTTTACTGTATTTTGAACTGTCCCGCCTTTTCATTTGATGGGTCAATAGTTCTCCATAGCTTATAATGGGTCACTGTCGCTCGTATTCTAATTGGCTGGTTTATGCCGACCAATGAGAAGAGCTTACAGAATTTGAATTACTGTATTTCCCGGCAATTTCTAATATCCCTATACCTGATGTTGCGCCGGTGACGGCGACAAACGCGTTGTTATTGATTTTATTTATGTATGTTTATAGAAGGTTTTAGCTCTTTTACAGAGAATGTTTTACACTTAATAAAAACCATTTATTTACTAATACTCCATGCCTCACGGCGCTGAGATTTCAGTGCCCCCATCTCTCCATAGACTACAATGGGACAAAGTAGCTCATGCTCTGATTGGCTGGGATAGCCAAGCCCCCGCTAGCTCAACCAATCAGCTCTTTTCTGCTTTTTTTATAGTATTTTGAACTGTCCTGCCTTTTCATTTGATTGGTCAATACTACTCCATAGGTTATAATGGTTCACTGTCGCTCCTATTCTGATTGGCTGGTTTATGCCGACCAATGAGAAGTGCTTACAGAATTTGAAATACTGTATTTCCCGGCAATTTTCTATATCGCAATTCCTGATGTAGCGCTGGTGACGGTGACAAACACGTTGTTAGTGATTTTTATTTATGTATTTTTTTAGAAGGTTTGAGCTCTTTTTCAGAAAATGTTTTACAATTAATAAAAACGATTTTTGGAATCATACTCCATGCCTCACGGAGCTGAGAGCTGTGTACTGTTGTAACAGTCAACCTAGAACACATTTTGCCCCATTCCATTACGTTCTCGCTTCACTTTGCCTCCTCCGGCTCATTTAGACCACATTCAACTAGGTATGCCTGTCGGAGCTGTCGAGCGCTGCAATGCGCCGCACTTTGCCGACCCGCGATCATACATGCCTCGGAGTAGTCGAATGTGCCGCGTCCCGCCCCAAAACGCCCACACCGCGCCCATTGCACGCCCCTTCATGTTAGGCGCATCCGAAAGTGGCGAAGGTTGCACCTAACACCGCATCACTGCGTCCGACAGGGGATTCTGATAGGTGAGGCGCAGGATACGCCAGAAAACAGGCGCAACTCCCGATCATACATGTCGCCCTGTATGTCTAAGGCTGTTCTGGCCTCTGTTGCTTAGTTTCTACCTCTATACAGTCCACACATCAGAGATTTGGACTTTAGTGACTGCTCAATATACACCGTTGATTGACACAAGATGCTGCACACCTTAGCTGAGAGGAATGGTACTGGGGTGCTTGAAGAGGAGGTAACCAGTCCCATTTAATAATTCTAAAAGAGCCTTCAGCACTCTGCAGATTTTTCAAGCAAAAAACATGATTTATTTGTACATAGTGTGGACTGATCTGCAGTAGCTTAAACAGCATATGAATATATGAGCACTAGAGAGGATGCCAGACCAATTTTAATGTTTTCAGCAAAAGGCCGTCATCAGAAATGTCTGGAGTGGTGCTTGAGTGTGAATGCTGGAGCTGTACATACAAATAAATAACATTTTTTGCTTGAAAAATCTGCGGTGTGCTGTAGATCCTTGAAGAATTGCTCAATATACACCTGCAGCGTCCAAGAATAGCTATAGAGAATGGGGAAGAAAAGAACCCTGGTCAAAGGGCTTGTGATGTGCACTCCAATCTCTGTAGGTAGACTGCGGTTTGTGGTTTACAAGAATAAGTGACACGGCAAGGAACCAATGGTCACTGCTCCGTCATAATTTTAAACTGGTTCAGCATCAATTAAAAGTTGCACTCATCATGTGACAATGGGAGATTAAAACAATTACTACACCTACCTTTGTGCTTTGCTCTCTTTTTCAGTCACTTTCATTTTTAGTGGGAACGAATACATTAATATCAAGGAACTATAATCTATTGCATCTAGACCTGTAGTCTCCAACCTGTGGCTTTCCAGCTGTTAATAAACTACAATTCCCAGCATCCCCTAACCGTCTTAGGCACCAGTGCACTGTTGTAACAAGGGCATCAGTCATAATTGTGTGAGAATGTTTTGTATGAGCAGTCCAAGAGCTGTCTGCTTTTTATCTAACGTGCAGTACCAGACTAAGAGTTTGTGGTTATTCACTGTGAGCCAGATGTCTAATAGCAGGTATTGCACCATCTAATAAAACTGGTTAGAACCTTCTACTATGTAGAAGAGAGACATTTGAAACTAGAGCAACCATTAAAACAGGAATCAAACATAGACACACAGACTACAACAAAAATCAGACTTTTGGAAGAAATTAGAAAATTCAAAAATTTAGATATAGATGTGTGCTGGCTTGACCCAGCTTCTTCACTAGTAGAATCCTTAGTTCACAAACTCTGTAGTGAGAAGTGGTTGATTTACACAACTTTCTTTTAATGTCTAACTAATTTTTTCTGTTAACTCTTAAATACAATTATGAGTATTCTGTCTGCTTGACATTTTACATGTATTCTGTTAATACATATGCTTTGTCGTTTCTAAATTCATAAAGTGTGAAAAGGATTTGTCCAGTGTCTTTAAATGTTAACAGCATCAAGTTACACAGGAAAGTTTCATAAGCCATTTTCATAGATATCATATTTGTGTAAGCTTACACTAATTCCTGCCAGAAGTTCAAGAAAATAGCCATACAATAATGAGTGTGATAGTAACTAGAATCTGGATAGAAAATCAGAAGCCTGCTTACTCTATAACACAAGTCCATGCTATCTATCTATCTATCTATCTATCTATCTATCTATCTATCTATCTATCTATCTATCTATCTATCTATCTATCTATCTATCTATAGCTGTGGGTTTTTTCACTCCACTCCATTCATTTTAATTTGGTTTGTCTATACATTGTCTGGTACATTAAATGAAACCATTAAGAAATACAACTCCTCCAACACAAACATTCAACCCCTTACCGCCACAGAACATACTAATAGTAATTACAACTGATACCCAGCAGTAGAAGCATGGAATGAAGCTGGCTCCATTTCCTGCTGTTTAACTCTTTAGACTCTTTTGATGCAACCGTGGCGATCAGCACCCCTGTGGTGAGAGACTTGTAGCTGAAAGACTTGTGAAGGCTTCCATCACCGTCATGTATTCAATTCTAACACTTCCTGACCCAGCATTAGAAAGTGTTCGAACATTCATCTTTGACACTCCTTCTGCATTGTTTATACAATGCAGAAGGGTGTACTAATGATTGTCCTTCCCCACTTCTAGTCATCAAGTAACTTAGCGAGACTCAATATTAAAGTGTAAAAAAAAAAGTTTTAAAGTATAGAAAAATAAAAAAAATAAAAAGTTCAAATCACCCCCCTTTTCCCATTTTACAAATAATAAAAAATTATAAAAAAGTAACACATAATTGGTATCTCCAAGTCCATAAAAGTTCGATCTATTAAAATATTACATTATTTATAGCGTACACCGAACAATGTAGAAGAAAAAAAAATCCAAGACTAAATTATGTTTTTTTTTTTTTAAGTAAAACAAAAAAGTTGTTGGTCACAGAAAATGGTGCTGCAATAAAAGTTTTTTTTAAAAAGAGAATGCTCGGATTTTTTTTACTGCACTAAATCATAGTGAAAACCTTACTTGTTTGGTATTGCCGGAAATTTCAACTGCCTGCAGAATACAGATAACATATCATTTATACTGAAGAGTAAATGCCGTAAAATCTAAATTTTACCCACTTCGAATTTTTTTGCCGTTCCCCAGGATATTCTATGATATGGCCAATGACAACATTAGAAAGTACATTTTGTTCCACAAAATAAAAGCCCTCATATGTCTATGTAGATGGAAAAATAAAAAAGTTATGGGTCTTAAAAGGTCATATTTTTAGACTGACTGTCAGGAAGAGGTTAATACAGTTCTATTTGTGTATATGGGTATATATTTTTTACTGTCTTTTTATAGTGTACATAACATAGTGAGTGGATGTGCCTAAGCTCAACAAATTTTATTGACTCTCTCCACAGACTCTTTTCTATTGCTTTGCTGCATTGACGGCTGTCTATGTAACTCTATGTGAATACTAGCTGTCCTAAGGGAATGGGGAGATGGCCACAATTGCGCAGTTCTTACGATTTATTCCAATAGGAGTTCCAAATATAGCTGAGCAAGAGAGATTGGGTAAATTTGGTCATCTAACCAATCTCTGGGGCCAGCTCCTAGTATTCTATGAGCTGGTCTCAATAGGGATTATGCCAGATGGTAAAACCCCTTCAAGTGGAAGGTACAGTTGAAACCAGAAGATTACATACAATATATAAAAAGACACTTATGTATGTTTTTCTCACTATCTGACATGAAATCAGAATAAAACTTACCCATTTTAGGTCAATTAGGATTACTTAAATTATTTATAATTGCCAAATGCCAGAATAATGATAAAGAATTTTTTAAGGCATTTTTAATACTTTCTGCAAAGTCAAAAGTTTACATACATTAGGATTACTATGCCTTTAAACAATTTGGAACAGCCCATATGATTATGTTAGGGCATTGGAAGCTTCTGCTGTGGTCCGACATGTGCATATTAACCCAAGAACAAAAGCAAAAGACTTTGTGAAGATGCTGGCGGAAAATGGTAAGATTGTGTCATTATCCACAGTGAAATGAGTACTGTATCAACATGGGCTGAAAGGCCACCCTGCCAGTAAGAAGCCATTACTCCAAATGAAACATATAAAAACCAGATTAACGTTTGCAAATGCACACAGGAACAAAGACCTACATTTTTGGAGAAATGTCCTGTGGTCTGACGAAACTAAAAGTGAACTGTTTGGTCATAATGACCATCGGTACGTTTGAAGGAAAAGTCCAGAAGCTTGGAAGCTTAAGAACAACATCCCAATTGTGAAATATGGGGGTGGCAGCATCATGTTGTGGGGTTGTTTTGCTGCAGGAGGGACTGGTGCACTTCACAAAAGAAGTTTATGTGGCAACACTGAAGCAAAATCTCAAGACATCAGCCAGAAAGTTAAAGCTTGGGCGGAAATGGGTCTTCCAAATGGACAACGACCCGAAGCATACTGCCAAACTAGTTACAAAGTGGCTTAGGGATAACTAAGTCAATGTTTTGGAGTAGTCATCACAAAGCTCTGATCTCAATACTATTGAAAATTTATGTGCAAAGCTGAAAAGGCAGGTGCGAGCAAGGCGACCTACAACCACGGCTCATTTACACCAGTTCTGTCAGGAGGAATAGGCCAAATTTTCTACCAACTATTGTGAGAAGCTTGTGGAAGTATATCCAAAATGTTTGACCCAAGTCATACAGTTTAAGAACAATGCTACCAAATACTAATGAAATGTATGGAAACTTTTGACATTACAAAAGTAATAAAAATGCCTTAAAAATTCTCTCTCTTTCATTATTCTGGCATTTGACAAATATAAAAGTTCTGCTTCCAAAAAGATTAATTCATACATGAACCATTTTAATTGGCCTTTTAAAAGCCCTGTGATTTAATGGTGTGGACTAAACAATGTTAGTGTTGCCCAGCAACTTCTGGTACTTGCAGTAAGATAGCATCAGTACTTAGCCATAATAAAGGCCAATTTTATACAGTAATAAGTCTATTAAACAGTTGAAACATTATTTAGGTTGAAGAAAGTCTATCAAGCTCAACCTTTCTTTACCCGCAAGGGAAGTTGTTACAATCATTGTTAAATTTAGACCCCCAAAAAATAATGAATACATATTCCCACATCTACTAGGTCCCCACAAGGTGCCAATCAGTTGGTGTAAATGTCATTTGTGACCTGAATAAGACATACCACCTCAACTCTCATGGTTAGTCAATAACATGAGGGCACTAAAGTAGGTGATTCCATAGCTTTTGGAGGTAGATCCATTTGCATGGTAATTGTATATTAATTGTCCATGTAGAGCAAAACAGATGCTGTATACATGTGAATTTTTGCTACAATTAATTTTTTCCAGGAAAAATAATAACGCCAAGGCCAAAATTATCTAAGGGTTTTATAATAATAAATGTTCTTACAACAAAAATATCAAAACATGATGTTCTCCTACGTCCAGCATCACATAGCTCTGATTGTTTATGCCCCTTTGTGCATTGAATATAGGATGTTTGCTGTTTTACTATAGGACACCTTTGTGGTGCATAGTGGAAAGTATGCTACCATCTGTGCATTGAGGAATGAATGCTCTGTCATTATCATCTGCTATAGTTTCCCTAAGGAGCATTTTGGTAACCTTTCATCTGTCCTTTCTGACTGTTTTTCCTGTACAGATATCTATATCCTCAGGGAGATTACCAATCCAGGTTTGTGGCATTTATTTCATTATGGAGCAATCAATGTATCCTATTTTCTGTGTTGCTAAATACTATGTTGTCTTGAAAATCTGACCTGTTGTCTTGAAAATCTAGACCCTAAGGAGTTAAAAGAGGCTTTATTACTTTAGACCTTTATGACATATGCTTTTGGGAAATTGTGACATCTTCTGATTAAATGGGCTCCCTCTATAAAGGAATAGCTTTGGATATGTGGTAGAAAAACACCTTTAAAGAAGCTGCACAGTAATTTTTTTTTGTATTTTTTACAAAAATACAAAAACCTTTACTCACCTCTCCTCTCCCTCTGGATCCAGCGATGGGCTATTGTTACTCACCTCTAATGTTCTGTTATCCTCTGGTCTTCTGTTGAACAGGACATCACTACCGCAGCTGCTGACTGGCTGCAGTGGTCACTTGTCATTGGCTGACATCAACGTTCGGAAAACTTACCTCTGATGTCAGCCAATCGACAAATACAGTGCTGGCATCTTGTTCGACAGAAGACCAGAGGATAACAGAAGACTGTCAAAGGGAAAGGACGGAGCATCATTGGATCTAATCATCAATGCTTCTCATTATATTATATTATTGACTATATTTGGTTGTCTCCTAACTGATCCTCAGAGAGATGTTTTGTCCATGAAAATGTTACAAGTTCTGGTAATATTATAGAAATATATTTGATGCTATATGAAATATCTTTAAAAATATTAGATGAATGTAAAGGTAACATAAGTCTAAGACCAAAAGTCATAAGTCAGTTTAGTATTTCTGTAACTGAGCCTAATTTCACCCAACTAAGCTTTTTTTGGCAGTAAATTTGGTCAAGTTTGTCATGACATCCCCTGTCCTCAAGCCTGACTTCAATCAGCAGCATCTCCACGTCCTTAACTTTAAATGACCAATTAACATATACTGACAAGCAAAAGGGTAACAATGTTTTGAACTTTTGACTTTCAGGCTCCATATCTTACCATCCACTACGGTTTTGAAAGTGAGACTTCCATTATTTTATAGACAATCATCTTCATCTCATACATAAGTTTGACTTGCAACTATTTAGTATCTGCTTAGTTATGCAGACTCTTGTCATGTAACTGTATTGTTAGAGTTTTGCTCCTAAAAAGCTAAATTTAAATTTTTATTATTTTGTTTATTATTTTTTGGCTTCCAACACTGCCTGAATCCTTATGGGCATGCTCTCCATCAGATTTAAGTGTGTCTCTACCTAAATCTGATCCCAGGTCTCTTCTTCACGTTCCCAATGTTGATGCATACTCACTTGAATACGAATACAGCTTTTTCTTCAACCCACCATTTCAAATTTGGTAGAGGTCGGGGGGCCCTTTGGGAAGCCAATACAGCAACTCTACTTCATTGTCATTGAGGCATTTTTTTTTGTCAATCTCGACATATGCTTTGGGTTGTTGTCCGCAAAACACTAGGGTTTTTCCTTTTCATAACCATAATACTCAAGTGTACAAAGTAATTCATCTTGTAGGATACTGACTTATGGGTCAGTTCTTTTTTTTAACATAATAAGGCACTTCTTTGGACAAGTGAGGACACCTCTGGGGTTAACTACTGGTGCTGGTTTGGGGGAAACAAAGGTTCTAAAAAATTTATTTTCAGTCTCCCTTTGCAGTTAAATGCATATTTTAGACCAGGGAATTTCTTATTGTTAAGCTGTTTGTGAGGGTCCCTTACCCTTTTAACACATGAAGACATCAGAACCTTCAGAGACATTTACTTAATGCACATAGTTTAGTTTGATATTAACTTGTCTTTTTTCAGAACCTTGTACACTAAATCTATCCGTCATTTGTAGTATGTCAAAATGATTAGTATTCTTGAGGAGAAATTAAAGGATTTCCGACTAAACCTTTCATCATCTGGAATACAAAAGTATTGTTTTAACTGTGCAGGAAATACATAACCTGCCTGTGATCTTCAGGAGAGATTGCTACCTGACCGTAACTTCACTTTTTGTGCTGTCAGATAGTAAATGACTGATTCATTTGTACAACGTGGAACTTGCACACAGGATGTCAAATACATAACTTTCCAAACACTTCATTGAGTTATTTTTCCATTTAGTTTTTACACTCTAGCTTATGGGGTTTTGGGTTGAATTCTCATGAAACAAACATTGTGACACTTTAATTCCCAAGTTCATGAAACAAAGGGGGTGTTTATATTAGAACATGTTCTACATTTTCTACTATGGATTACCTCAAACACAGAGGGCCTAACTATGGGGGTAAAAGTGCTTAACATGTAGCCCCACACTGGGCCAACTGCCCCCCGATGGGAAAAATTGTTTATAAATGTTTTGAAAGGTTTTGGGGATGCCTTGGGTTTAAAAAAGTTGGCAAATTGGGGGGCCCGAAGCTTTGAATTATATTCAAAAGCATTCCCTATATGGTCTAAGGGGGACATTCGGGGAAAATATCTTGGGCAAAAACTTTCTTTGTTGCCCTTTTTTTTAGCAACCAATCAGCGTTTCCTTTCATTTCATATAGACTCTGAAAAATGAAAGACATCGATTGGTTTTGCTATGGGGAACAAGATAATCTTAACCAAGACAGTTTCCCCCCCCAAAAAACCTTGTCCAAAAAAGCTTCCAAAACGCCCCCAGTTTGTTTAAAATTGATATCCCTATGTAAAACCCATTGTAGTTTAACACACCGACAAAGTTTTTTAATTTTACTTACATTAACACACGCATCTTCATCTTCTTTGGAAAGAAGTGTCATGTCAATTCTTGAAGCGTGTTTTTTAGGCGCGGTTTTCGGAGCGGTTTTTGGCGTTTTTTTGCCGTAGTTTTGGCGCGGTTTGGGTGCAGTTTTTGTCCTGGCTATTAATTTGTATGGGTGAAAACCTCATCGATAAACTGATCCAAAACCTCAAACCGAGAAAACCCTCTAAAACCCTCTTCGAAGAATGCGTGTTTCAGACGAATGGTTTTTTGAGGCGGTTTTGGGTGAGGAAACGCTCCGAAAACCTCGTCCAAAACTTTGTACAAATAAGCCGTGTGAACATGCCGTAAGTCTCTTCAATTTGAGCTGAAATTCTGTCAATGTTGACCAGCTGCAAAAATTTACACTGAGTTGAAAGTAAATCAATTTTTTATTGGGCCCATAAGAAGAGATGAGTTTATATATTTTTTTTTTAATTATATTTTAGATTAAAGTATATTTTTTACAGCTTTATTTGCTACAGAATGAATAGAAAACAATATCAGACACACAGTAATTATTAATATAATAACAGGCAGATAAAAATACAGATTTGACTTGCAAAAACAATTCAAAACCCCAGGCATGTCATATGAATTCCTTCAAAAACTGTGGACCCATGTACCTAGAAGAGCAAATGCTGTTCTTAAGGGAAAGGGAGGTCACAACAAATATTGATATTCTAAACATCTTGAGAAGAAATCACAGATCTTCTATGGATGTAGCTTGTTCAGATCCTCTTGTCTGTTTATGTAATTCCAGCCAGATTTCAAATGCAAATGGTGGTCACACCAGATATTAAGGTGATTTTTAATTATTGTTTATTCTTCAAGTTTAAATTTTGTTAATCAATAAGAATAAACTATTAAGGCCATGTCTCCACTGCACTGGTTTCTGCTGGAATTTTTGGCGGATACAGTACTTGAAATATGAAGAATATATATATATATATATATATATATATATATATATATATATATATATGTATAAATATATATGATATATATATATATATATGATATGTTATATATATAAATATATATATATATATATATATAGATATATATATATATATATATATAGGTATATATAATATATATATATATATACACACATACATGATATATATTTCTCTTTCAGGTAATATATGCATATATTAGAGAGCGAACTGATTCTAACGAAGTGGGAATTTCGTTTAGAATTTTCAGGAAAACTTTCGGTTCTGAACGAAGTCCCGAAGTTTGGGGACATCGGTGAACGAAGTGTGCTTTTGATTGATAAAATGGCTGCGAGCACATGGCGTACATGGTGCAAAGCACTCTGGGAGGAAGAAGGGCATAGCCTGGCATGACATGTTCAGAGATGAAGCCAATCAGAGACCGGCGGGGATTCTGTTACTTC
The DNA here is from genome assembly GCA_025379985.1 of Phyllomedusa bahiana. Lineage (NCBI taxonomy): Eukaryota > Metazoa > Chordata > Amphibia > Anura > Hylidae > Phyllomedusa > Phyllomedusa bahiana. The sequence continues at coordinate 16,199 of JAODAL010022740.1, forward strand.
ACCGGCACTATATAAGTCCGGGCGCGACGCTGTGAGCTCATACCGTGCCTCTCACGTGTACTGATTAGGGAAAAGTGTCTGCCGTGGGCCTGCTTGGAATAGCTCTTACTGAAGAACTGATATTTAAACAGCGATTTTTGTGGGTGTCTCAGCGTTTCTCAGAGAACTGCTTCTCATAACTGTTCTATATCTGATTTTTGTGGGGTATTGTATCTGAAGCCCAGTGTGTGTCCAGTGCAGGCTGCATATACATTTGAATGCTATCCATGCCACAGCACATTGAATATCAAGGGGAACTAACCTGTTCCTGTTGTATTCATTTAAAGAAACAGCATTTTTACAATACAAATACCCCCTTCATTTTTGGCCGTACTCAATTCTTTTGTGCGCAATTTACATCCAGGGTAAATTAAGCTTGTTCTGCTGTTTGTGGTGACTAAAATAAACCGTCTTTCACCGCCAAAAAATAAATTTTTCCGGTATCATAAATTCAGCAAGGCGAAGGTTAATTACAATTTTTTCTCTTGTTGTGTAGCGTAAAAAACACGCCATTTGTAACACGCACAAAGCTCGTAGTTGTGGTTTGCTCAATGTTTGGCGCAATTTACAGTCCAGGGGTAAATTTAAGCGTTGTTTTGCAGCTGTGGTGACTAAAAATAAACCGTCTTTACCGCCAAAAAATAAATTTTTCACTGTAGCAATAATTCACTAATCGGAGTTAATACAATTTTTTTCTCTTGTTGTGTAGGCGTAAAAAACACGCCATTGTAACATGCTACAAAGCTTCGTAGTTGTGGTTGCTCAATTGGTTTGGCGCAATTTTACATTCCAGGGTAATTAAGCGTTGTTTTGCTGCTGTGGTGACTAAATATAAACCGTCTTTCACCGCCAAAAATACATTTTTTCCTGTAGGGATAATTCACAAGCGGAGGTAAAATTACAATTTTTTTGCTCTTGTTGTGTAGCTAAAAGAAACACGCCATTCGTAACACCTACAAAGGCTCGTAGTTTGTGGCTGCTCAATTTGTTTTTGGCGCAATTACATCCAGGGGTAATTAAGCGTGTTTTGCTGCTTAGGTGACTAGAAATAAACGTCCTTTCACCGCCAAAAAATAGATTTTTGTTCCTGAAGCATAATTCCACAGCGAAGGTTTAATTACAAGTTTTCCTCTTGTTGTGTAGCATAGAAAACACCTATTGTACACGCTTACAAAGCTCGTAATTTTTGGTTGCTCAATTCTTTTGCGCAATTTACATTCAGGGGTTAATTAAGCTTGTTTTTGGCTTGCGTGGTGACTCAAATAAACCGTCTTTCACGCCAGAAAAATACATTTTTCCCTGTATCAAATTCACAAGCGGAGTTTAATTACAATTTTTTCTCTTGTTGTGTAGCGTAAAAAACGACCGCCATTTGTAACATTCCTACATAGCTCGTAGTTTGTGGTTGCTCAATGTTTGGCGCAATTGTACATCCAGGGGTTAAGTTAAGCTTTGTTTTTGCTGCCTGTGGTGACCTAAAATAAACCGTCTTTCATCCGCCAAAAAATACATTTTTCCTGTAGCATAATTCACAAGCGGAGGTTAATTTACAATTTTTTTCTCTTTGTTGTTTACTAAAAAAACACGCCATTTGTAATACGCTAACAAAGTCTCGTAGTTGCGGTTTGCTCAGATTGTTTGTCGCAATTTACATCCAGGGTTAATTAAAGTCGTGTGTTTTTGCTGCTGTGGTGACTAAATTAAACCGTCTTACACCGCCAAAAATAAATTTTCCTGTAGCAAAATTCACATGTCTAAGGTTAATTAGCAAGTTTTCCTCCTTGTTGTGTAGCATAGAAAACACGCCATTGTAACACGCTACAAAGCTCGTAGTTTTTGCTGCTCAATTCTTTTGCGCAAGATTAACATCCAGGGTTTAATTAAGCGTTGTTTCTGCAGTTGTACTCAGTAAAAAGAAACTTTGTTTTTCATCTGCCCACAGAAGAATTCAGTAAGCATAATTCTTAATCCGAAGGTTAATTAAGCCTGTTTTTTGCTTTTTATGTTCAGTAAAATACACAGAGTTTGTAAACGCACATACAAGTCAATTTTTCCTGCCCATTTGTGTAGCGCAATTTATATCCAAGGGTTTACCCAAGCTTCTTAGTTGGGTTCATTTGGAGTCAAATACAGATTGTGGTATTATCATATACAATATCTATCAACAAACCAGTGTCCTGTACATTTTAGGAACAAACAGTATGTCAGACAGAGAGGTGGCAGGCTCTTCACCTGCGAGTGCAGAGGCACAAACCATTCCTGGAGCTAGCCCAGGTCGCAGCACAGCAAGGGGACGTCGCTGCAGGGGTCACTCGGTGAGGCCGACAACTGCCGCTGTCATCTACGGCCGTTTGTGTGCAGCAACCCAAGGGTTCTTGATTGGTTGACTAGGTCATCCTCTTCCCTCCCAGAAACATCTGACAACCCTAGCCAAGATCGGTGGGAACGTCAGACACAACCCTTAGTTGGAATGGCCGGAGAGATCAGCGGCCCTCACCCGTCCTCAACCCGCTTCAGTCCATCCGGTTCCCTCAGCCGAGATCTACTATTGGGTCTGTGCTTAGCGCTACTATATAAGCGAGGAAAGACCAATTTTGAGGAGAGCATTCAGTACTACTTGGCAGCGAAGAAATTGGGCCCAATTATCCTCCCTGCTTCTTGCAGGGCGGCAAGTATAGATGTGGAGAGTGTCCATGGAGGTCCAAGTTGTGAGTGGTCAGCCTCTGCATACCAAGACCGGTGATGGAGGACAGCAGAGACGATGAAACACAAATAGATGATGAGTAGGCCGACCGCACTTGGAGCCTGGTGAGCAAGGGGCTTCACCATCGTCAGGGAATAGGGCGTCAGCTTGCGCGTCAGGCAGCGGCGCAGCCAGCACGTGGGTTATGTGGCCGAGAGTTCAGCAGGGTAGCACAGTGTGAGGTCGGGAGCCAAGCGGCCACGGGGTAAAAAAACCCGCTTCGCATGTCCAAGAAAGAGTAGCGGGCACAGGGGCGCAGTGATGCAGCGTGGTAGTAGTCAACTCAGTGCGGAGCGATTGGCGGTAAAATCCGATACTCCGGCGGTGTGGCAGTTCTTTGCTAAGACACCGGAGGAGCCGAATATGGATATATGTAGAATCTGTGGGGCAGAAAGTGAAGTGTGGCCAGGGGGGAGCTAACTTGGCACACACGGCCCTGTGTCAACACATGCCAGTGTCACCATCCGGTGGCCTGGGAGAAACGTGGCTCAATGTGGAGGTCCATCCTGCCGCCGCAGCAACAGCAGCGCCCTGTGGCACACATGCCATTGCAGCCAGTCAAGCTCCACCACCTCTGCAGAAGGGAGCTGTTTCTCTTTGAACATCATCTCCCGATCCAGATGCTCCTGCGCCTCGCTGACTCATGGCGCCAGCAGTTTTTGTTCAGCGAGGCGATTGCAAAGAGACTACAGTATGCGTCCAACCATCCTAAGGTGTGCAGCAGCTGACCGTGTCCTGTCCAAGTTGTTGGTACTGCAGTCCCCCCTCCCTTTCCAAATGGTGGACTCTGCACCGTTCAGAGAACTAATGGCTTGTGCCGAGCCGAGATGGTAGAGTTCAAGCCGTAATTTCTTTTCCAAAAAGGCAGTACCAGCACTTCATAAATATTAGATAGAATGTGGGCCCAGTCCCTGAGCTTATCGGTTTTGTTTCCAAGTTCACGGCACGCGGGACGTCTGGGAGCTGTAACTACGGTTCAGGGCCAGTACATGTCCATTACGGCCCACTCGGAATAAGTGCTTCCTGCCCATGCACACCAACAAACTTGGACAGGACACGGCACTTTCTTCTCCACATTGTCAAACTGCGGCTCCTGCGCCAATGTCCACCTCCTCCTCCACCACCACCATCTTAGCCTCCACAAGTACTGGAAGGGCACAGCAGTGTCCACACAGTTCTACACTTGGCTTGGCTCGGCGAACGAAGTCACACAGGGGAGGAACTGCCTCCGCGTCATTGCAGCAAGAAAATCGATGTGTGGCTTTCTCCGTGCCAACTGTCGAAATCAGAACCATGGTGACGGACAATGGAGTAACATGGTGTCCGCGCTGCAACCGAGGAGTTATGGTCCATGCTCCCTGCATGGCGCACGTGTATTGCAATCCTGGTTATGAAAAGGTATCCTTAAGTCTTCCACACGATCTTCAGAAGGATTTCTGAAAAATTGCCAGGAAACTGTGCATGCCCTATCATCCATTACCTACAAAGCCAGGAACACCCTCCTCGAAGTTGCAGCCTGCAATGTTGGACCGACTGTAGAAAAGAGAAAGGCCATTAAACGATTTTTGATGATCCATGCGACAGGATTACTCCCCTGTGTTAACTTTGAAGTCACCAGTGGCAGCTCATGCGAGACACCTGCCTGTAGTGAGGCCATTCGTAGGAGGCCACGTTATTTGTGTCAGTCGCCAGGACTACGGGGATGAATAACTCATTCCGACTGCATCATTTCCTCGAACAGATGCTTGAGAAATCGTGTACTGGCAGGGAGTGGAGACGTATCAACTGACAATCTTCTGCCATTTTTTCTCCATGCTGCCACCAAACATCTTTACCAGGAACAGTTATTGCCACCCACCTCCACACTCTGTCATTGTGCCACTGTCTGACCTCATGCTGCAGCTGTGGCTGCTGCCGTGACCTCCACAGCTGTGTCATTGTGCCACTCTCTGACCTTATGCAGTTGTCCTCATGAGACACCGTCACCTCCACTCTGTGTTCATGTGTTGCCACTCTGTGGCCTACGCTCCCAGTTGTTTGCCACCTCCGAATGTGATTGTACTACACTGTCTGACCTCATGCTGCTGCCACCGTCCCAACACTCTCTGTCATAGTGCCACTCTGTGGCCTACTACAGATTTTTTGGCACCTCCAGAATGTGATTGTGCCTCGTTCTGATCTCATCTGCTGCCGCCGTCACCTCCACTCTCTGTCCATTTGTGCCACTCTGTGGCCACTACTGTTTTTTGGCATCTCTAGAATGTCATTGTGCCAGCTGTCTGACCATGTCTGCTGCTGTGGCTGCTGCCGTAACCTACACACAGTGTCATTTGTGCCACACTGGTGGCCTACTCAGTTATTGCCACCTCCAGAATGTCATTGTGCCACTGTCTGACCTGATTCTGCTGCTGACCGGTCCCCTCCACTCTCTGTCAATCGTGCCACTGCCGTTGGCCTACTCCAGTTTTTCCCACCTCCAGAATGTCATTGTGCCACTGTCTGACCTCATGCTGCTGCCGCCATCTCCTCCGCCTCTCTGTCCATTGTGCCACTCTGTGCCTACTCATGTTTTTGCCACCTCCAGAATGTCGTTGTGCCACTGTCTGATCTCATGCTGCTGCTGTGGCTGCTGTCGTAACCTACACACTGTGTCATTGTGCCACTCTGTCTGGCCTACTACTGTTATTTGCCACCCCCAGAATGTCATTGTGCCACTGTCTGACCTCATGCGCTGCTGGTGGCTGCTGCCGATGACCTCCACACTGTGTTCATTTGCCACTCTGTAGCCTACACCTGTTTTTGCCACCTCCGGAATTACATTGTGCCACTGTCCTGACCCTCAGTGCTGCTGCCACCAGTCACCTCCACACTCTGTCCATTGTGCCAGTGTGTTTTTTCTCTTGGCCTACTCCAGTTTGTTGGCACCTCCATAATGTGGATTGTGCCACTGTCTGTCTCCATGCTGCTGCCGCCCGTCACCTCCACTTCCTGTCAATGTGCCACTCTGTGGCTAACTACTGGTTTTTGCATCTCTAGAATGTCCATTGTGCCACTGTCTGATCTCATGCTGCCTGCTGTGGCTGCTGCCGTAACCTACACATCTGTGTCATTGTGCCACTCTGTGGCCTACTCCTGTTTTTGCCACCCCCAGAATTGATTGTGCCCTGTCTGATCTCATGCTGCTGCCGCCCGTCACCTCCCCTCCTTCATTGGCCATCTGTGGCTACTCCGTTTTTCCACCCCAGAAAGCATTGTCCACTGTTGCTCAAGCGGCCCTGCCGCCGTCACCCTCCACTCTCTTCATTGGCCCCTGTGGCTACTCCTGTTTTTTCACCTCCAGAATGTCATTGTGCCACTGTTGATCTCTGCTGCGCTGTGGTGCTGTCGTAACCCACCACTGTGTCATTGTGCCCCCTTTTGGCTATCCTGTTTTTGCCACTCCAGAATGTTTGTGCCACTTCTGACCTCATGCTGTGCTGTGGTGCGCCGTGACCTCCACACTGGGGTCATTGTGCCACTCTGTGGGCCTCTCTGTTTTTGCCACCCCAAATGTTTATTGTCCATGTCTGCCTCTTTCTGTGCTGCCGTGACCCACTCTCTGTCTTGTGCCCCTCTTGGCCCCACTCCAGTTTTTTCCACCTCCCCCGAATGTCATTGGGCCACTGTCTGACCTCATGCTGCTGTGCCATACCTCCCCTCTCTGGGATTGTGCCACTGTGGCCTACTTCTTTTTTGCCAACTCCAGAAGTATTGTGCCACTGTCGATTCATGTGTCTGTGGCTGCTGTCGTAACCAACACTGTGTCATTTTGCCCCTCTTGGCCCACTCCTGTTTTTGCCCCCCTCCCGGGAATTACTTTTTGCCACTGTTGACCTCATGCTGTTTCTGCCCTGACCTCCCCTTCTGTCATTGTGCCCCTCTATGGCCCACTCCAGTTTTTTCCACCTCCGGGGGAAAGTATTTTGCCACGTTACCTCAGCTGCTGCCGCCGCACCTCCATCTCGTCAATGTCCACTTGTGGGTACTCCCGTTTTTTCCACCTCCAGAAAAGTCATTGTGCCATTTGACCCCTTATGCTGCTGCTGTTGATGCTGTCAACTCCACACTGTGTCATTGTCCCACTCTGTGGCCTATTCCTGTTTTTTGCCACCTCCAGAATGTCATTGTGCCACTGTCTGACCTCATGCTGCTGTGGCTGCCGCCGTCACCTCCACACTCTGTCACTAATGTTGCCATCTGAGCTCTCAGCTTGTTTTTTTCCAGCTTTCGCTGGTATGACTTTATCAGGCAACATTCCCGCTTCAGTTTTTTGGTCAGTTTTGCCCTCTTAAGTGCCCAGGGAATTTTATAGTGAAGTGATTCTAAGAGCGGCGGCAGTCATGTGCATGTCATACTAAAACACAACATTGTATGAAGACCAAACCAATCTCCCTCTGCATATTTAAGCATGGCACAACGTTCTACAGCACCCTGCAGGCCCTGTGCAGCCTGGAAATAGCTGTTTTTTAACGTTATTCGTCCCGAAGTAATTCGGACTATAGTTATTTTTTGTCGGGAAATTTGGCGAAGTGAGCGAACCGAATTTTGAGAATTTCGCCCATCTCTTCATATAAGCTATATTTCTTTCAGATAGATATAGGCTATATATATATTGTAAGGCAGCAGCTGGAAAAGTCTGTTATGATGTATATATCTCAGCCAGATTCTTGGCATATACCTGGAGAAGCTCAGAAGCATGTCACCAAGGAAAGGAGTCTTGGTGAGATGAAAAGCAAATTAGATAGGTGTCAACTGCATCAGGCAGTTGAAACATGTTTAGAGTCAATGCTTAGTATGGCTTCCAGTCATTCCGGGACAGCTTTTTTGGGAGTAAACAAAGTGTTGGGTGGGTGCTTAGTCCCCTTGTTCCACACCAAGGTTTACCTGGCCTATATAAGTCAGTGAGTCAGCTGACTAGGTGTGGCCTACAACTTTGGACTATCATTTGGTCCTGAGAGGAGCTACGCTGGGGAAATCCAATGTCTGCCACTCCACTTTTATGTGTTTTGTATGGTGCTAGTAAATTCAACTTACCTGTTTAGTTAGAGTTCAGATAAGCAGGCTTTTTTTTTGTTTATACTGTGCATGTCTTGCATCTATGTACCTGTGCTGCTAAAAAATAAAATATGGGAGGACCCTTATTTGCACCAAAGTATCTGTCTCTGTGCCTAAAAAGGACTTAAGCTAAGATCCATGAGCTGTAAAGGCTCACTATACATATACAGTTGAAACCAGAAGTTTACCTACACTATATAAAAATACATATCTGCATGTTTATCTCACTGTCTGACATGAATCAGAATAAACCTTACCCGTTTTAGGTCAATTAGAATTACCAAAATTATTTATATTTGCCAAATGCCAGAATAATGAGAAAGAGATAAATTTTTAAGGCATGTGTATTACTTTCTGCAAAGTCAGAAGTTTACATACGCTAGGATTACTATGTCTTTAAACAATTTGGGACAGCTCATATTATGATGCCATGTCTTTGGAAGCTTCTTGGACTCCGCAAGGGAAAAAGTTATCAAGTAGAGGCACAAGAGCAATGATCAATACTAACATGTATAAAGGCTATAGATAGGTTAAAAAGAAAAGAAAAGTCATTAGAATAGCATGTCAGTGAATAGAAACCATGGTACTGATTTTGCTTGGCGGACCACAAGTCCCAGCAATACCTGTGGTGTAATAACTCTTGCTTTATGTAGAATAAAGGGTGAGAGCAGCAAAAATAAATTTAAAATTTAATGTAGTAAAAATTGTAAAATCTGAACAACATCATCAGTGGGTTATTTAATGTAAAACTAGTTTTAGATTCTATTTAAATTTATATGCATTTTATAGGAGATACTTTTATATTTTGGGGACATTATATATTTTTATATTATTTTTATATGATAACATTTTTTATTACATTTAAATAATTTAATTTTATATAGTTTGATAATTATCAGAAATTACTTTTTATTATTATAGTTGTGTAAGTTGAGAAATAAGGGACATTTATTGCCCTAATGCCAAATCTAGCTTCACTTCGACTCCTCGAAATAGGTCTGCCTGTTCGAGCAGTAATGCATCTAGTTTTGCCGAACCACATTCATATATGTGTCTAATATGAAGAGTGTGGTGCGACACACCCCCAGAATGCCCCCTCATGTTAGGCGCATTAGAAAATGTCGAGTCTTATGAACAATGCGCTTAACACATTCATTAGGCACATTAGACATCATAGAATGCTCACTTAGGCGCATTTTACGCCAGAAAAGGGTGCAAAACCCAATCATACATGTCTCCCATAGTGTGGTATTTAGTTAAAACTTAAACCTAAGGAGGTCATACTTACTTATTATAAAATATTAAACATGTGTAAAAGAGCATGAAAATTATTTTTGTGCAAAATGCGTGAAAATCCCTAGGGTGGCTCATGGACCAAGAGTTAAAACAGAGCCCCAAATACATCACTGCCGCAATCTGCAGCTGTCTTGGAAGCATATATAAATTGAATAGTACCAAAAACAGGCCACTTACCTGCAATGCCTAGAGAACCCGTATGTGTGTTTAACATTTTCATTTGTAATGCCTAAAGTTTGATCTGTCATAGATCTTATTGAAATGTATCAGTAGTAAAAACAACAATAAAGCAGAGTGGTAGGTATACAATGCATATATGAGGTTTTTTTATTGTTGTCCTCAAGGTATGATTTGTGGTACACAGACATACAGTAAGCGCTACAGACTGTCATCTCAAACATACCTTTAATTTACCAGACTACTTTTATGATAAATGTATATAAATGTGTCAATAGCTGACATAGCCGTTACTCATTGTACACTGTAGATCATATCTGTTACTAGTAATGTCCTGAACAAAATTAGCTACCAGTACTAACATCTTGTCAGCAAAACCTAAGAGCCGTTGTGTTATTGGATTGTGAACAGACAGACTCTCTTAATTAATATAAGGGCAGTTCAGCAAGAATTATGGATTTTGTCCTTTTCAATTTAATGAGCACTAAAGTGTATTAGTACATATATTACTCTGCCCTCACTACAATCACAATGATTCCTTGTTGCGCCATCCCATTTTGAATAGGGTCCAAATTGTCATATTTTTTGTTCAAGTAATGACAAACTATTGATGTTCCTGAGTTCACAGCAATGATACAACCTTGGATGAAGCCAAGTCAATAGCTTCTGATGTTCACATTAGGGACTTTAAAAATCAATACAGTTTTCCTGTTATTCTTTTATGATTAAATCAATCCATGTTATTTACTCATTGCATAAAGAATAGATCATTGCCAAAAGCCTGGTCTTCCTCATCTACTGCATTGTGGTTTATACAGTGGTTGCTTTCAGCTGTATCTGATCCTGAAATACCTGAACAATGTAAGCAGGAACATTTTGATGAAAAAAAAAATGTCCAATTTACAAAGGTCCTATTTACATGCATTCCACAATGAAATCCGCGGCTAACTATATCTTAGTAGGAATCGGCCTGGTAGTTTATACCTGAGCTATGTGCAGATATTTCTGCTCATGGATATGAAATCCATGGCACAGCAAAAATAAATGACCTGACACTCATTAATGCAGTTTCAGTGAGGATTCCACATTTGAAACTGTGAGTAATCAGGACACAGATTGAATGGTGCTTATCTATATCCCTAACTACGTCTTAATCCATTTAATCTAAAACCAAAATATGAATCAGAAAACCAAGGTTATTGCCTTCTATCTATCTATCTATCTATCTATCTATCTATCTATCTATCTATCTATCTATCTATCATATCTCACAAAAGTGAGTAAACCCTCACATTTTTGTAAATATTGAATTATATTTTTTCATGGGACAACACTGTAGATATGACAGTTTGATACAATGTTAAGTAGTCAGTGTACAGCTTATATAACAATATAAGTTGGTGGGCCCTCAAAATAACTCAACACACAGCTATCAATATCTAAACCGCTGGCAACACAAGTGAGTACAACCCTAAGCGAAAATGGACAAATTGTGCCCACTTTGCCATTTTACCTCCTCATTGTCATGTGACTCGTTAGTGTTACAAAGGTCTCAGGTGTGTAAATTTGATGTTATCGCTCTCACATTCTCTCATACTGGTCACTGGAAGTTCAACATGGCACCTCATGACAAAGAACTCTCTGTTGATCTGAAAAAAATAATTCTTGCTCTACATAAAGATGACCTAAGCTACAAGAAGATTGCCAACACCCTGAAACTGAGCTTCAGCACGGGGGCCAAGACCAGACAGCGGTTTAACAAGTCAGGTTCCATTCAGAAAAGGCCTCGCCATGTTGGACCAAAGAAGCTGAGTGCATGTGCTTAGCTTCATATGCAGAGATTGTCTTTTCAAAACAGACGTGTATTTTCAGCATTGTTACAGAGGTTAAAGTAGTGGGGAGTCAGCCTGTCAGTGTTCATACCATATACCGCACACTGCATGGCTGTCATCTCAGAAGGAAGCCTCTTCTAAAGATGATGCACAAAAAAGCCCGCAAACAGTTTGCTGATGATAAGCAGACTAAGGACATGGATTACTGGAAACATTTCCTGCAGTCTGACGAGACCAAGATAAACTTTTTTGGCTCAGATGGTGTCAAGCGCGTGTGGTAGCAACCAGGTGAGGACTACAAAGACAAGTGTGTCTTCTCTACAGCCAAGCCTTGTGTTGGGAGTGTCATGGTTTTTGGCTGTATGAGTGCTGCCAGCTGTGGGCAGCTACCGTTCATTGAGGAAACCATGAATGCCAATGTGTACTGTGACATACTGAAGTGAAGCCTGATCCCCTGACCCCAGAAACTGATAATGACCCCAAACATGCTTCCATTGCATTGCTAAAGAAAATAAGGCATCCTGAAATGGCTGTATGTAGATGAGTGCTACTGGCTTGGCTAATATCCCTTTTGCTTTCTAAAGATTCGGTGAATCTGAAGCAAACTGAGGCTTTGTTACATGTAATAGAGGGCACTTGAGCTTCTCAGCTCCTTTCCCATAATGCCTTGTGATATGCAAATACTTAGTGGAGGGCAAAAAGGCAATACAAAACTCCACACGCATATGTGGTGCTCTCCCCAAGGAGAGATGTTCCCCTTTCAAAGAAAATGAGGGTAAAAGTGCTGGACTGGCCAAGCATGTGTCCAGAGCTAAACCCTATTGAACATCTTAGGGACATCCTCAAACGAAAGGTGGAGGAGTGCAAGGTCTCTAACATCCACCAGCTCTATGATGACATCTTGGAGGAGTGGAAAAGGATTCCAGTGGCTGCAACCTGTGAATCTCTAGTGAACTCCATGCTCAAGAGAGTTAAGGCAGGGCTGAAAAATAAGGGCGGCTAATTATTGACACTTTGGGCACAATTTGACCATTTCACCTAGGGGTATACTCACTTTTATTGCCAGCAATTTAGAAATTAACGGCTGTGTGTTGAGTTATTTTAAGGGGACACTAAATTTCCACTGTTATACAAGCTGTACACTGACTTCTTGACATTGTACCAAAGTGTCACATCTTCAGTGTTGTGCCATGAAAAGATATAACTCAAAATTGACAAAGATATGAGTGTTGCATGCATCAGACTGATGTCATACCGATCGACAGAGGACGATCGTGGATGGGCAAATCGGTATGACGTCGATCGGTATGACATCAGTCCGATTGACAGATATCCCATCCATTCACATTGATCCTTAGTCCTGTGTAAGACCTCAGGGATGTAACAAACGTCTATCTATGATTGTCTCCCACGGATCATCATGACATTATCTTAATTGACAGGTCTTCGGTCCATTGAGACCCGTTCTTAGTTCTGTGAATCCCTCCGACGATGTAACAAATGCCATGCCTTGTCTGTTAACAATTATAATGTATCCGCCTTGGTCATTATAAAAGCTGACACTGTGTAATACATGTATCACCTCTGAGGAAGCGTGGGTTTACCACGTGAAACGCGTCCGATTATATAGCATTCTTTTAATATAGAGAGAATCACTCTCATTTTTAGCAATAAATACACACTTTTTAGTGTTTTTATAACAATTGGCACCCATTTCTTATGTGCGCTGCAACACCGTTTTTTTGTATAAGTTTTATCTCTGTATATACACACAGAGGAAGGCACAAGCGGGTTGGTTGCAAAGAAAAATTCAGGGTTTTATTTTCAGCAGCAAAGTAAATCAGCAAAAACAAACAGACAGTCTTTATGCAGCAGGCTTACTCTAGCACGTTTAGCGTGCCGCACCCCAAAATAATGTAAGTCCAGCATCAAAACGGGAACACAAGCACATACGTCACCGAGTATCAGGTGAAGACTTTAGAATGCAGACCTCCACGGTCGGGTTCGGTGGTCCGTAGCAGGCTCTTTCCTGCTCAGCACCCTCTGGAGAAATGACTCCCAACACCAATCGGCACCAGGTTGACTCTCCCACTTGGTCTCCTCCTGCACAGGCTTTAAAGGCTTAGGGACACCGGTAAAGCCTGGACTGGATGGGAGAACGGCCTCCCATCCACGCTACAACCGTTCAAAAAAAAGACAGCCCATTTAAGCTGCATATACTAAAGTACTAACCTCTAAGTAACCTATGGTTACTTAACTGACTGCTGTTTTTTCCCCCACCAAGGTCCGATTCTTTTGTGGCCCCACTAGTGCAGTTCTCCTGCTGTCTTTCAGACGTTTGGAAAGGCCGGGATGAACCACTGGACCGACCTCCCTGACATCCCTGGAAATTCCCTACTATTTGCAGCATCCTACCAGGTACATATCTCCCATCCACTATTTTTCCTGCAGGTTGCTTACAGTATGCCGTTCATACGTGTCGTCCTAAATGTTAAAATATATATATATATATATTATATATATATATATATATATATATATATATATATATATTGTATGGATTTGTATGACGTCAAGATAGTATATGTTTTATATGTATATATATATATATATATATTATATATATATTTTAACATTTAGGACGACACGTATGAACGGGTCTGCGCCAGATATCTGGCGTCTTTTCAGCCCGATATCCAGCGCAGCCCCGTTCACTTCACTGAAATGCCTCGCGTACGCCAGAATTAGGCACATTACAGAGCGCAAGTGGCACTTTGTAATGCGCCTGATTTCGGGGTTGGTGCGGGAGGCGGGGTGCACTAGAACCGTACGAAGCTACATATTTATACATATTTGAACGCCAAATTTCATACATGTCGCCCATACTGTCTTACTGTAGTACAAATTCATGCCATACCAGTTTCAAAATGACTACAGTTTCAAAGTGCTGTGAGACACTTTCCTACATACTGTCCGATCGTACACTATTATAGTATTGTCACCCGGCTTAACTGCGGGGTGTACTGTACTGTTTATCCGCAATTATGCCGGGTGTTGGGGAGACGCTGACGTCTATGGGGCTGGTGCCCGCCGGTCCCCCCGTGCTTTGGATAGACGCGCTGATCAGCTCGTTGTACATGCGCCGCAATACACCGTGTGAACATACCCTTAATGCGCTAGTGTTCTGTATGTTTTATTTAATAAAAAATTTTCATTACATTTCTTGGACATTTCTTTTTTTCCTACATTTACAGTTATATCAGTTCTTGGTATGTCTCTCAGAATTACGATTAATTGTCATCTTAAAAGTTCTGTAAGGACTGTCAAATAGTTTTCCCAATTACTAAGGAATCTGTATAGGCATCTGGGCTGAATGTTACCCACAGTGCTGTTCCTACGGGTGGGCGAGGCGGGCAATTGCCCGGGGAGCCGCTCAGGGAGCCCTGTACATACACATCAATGTCGCAGGGGGCTCGGCGCTAGGCTTTCACCACGCCCCCTGCAACGCTGGGTCTCCTCAGTCGGCAGGCTCTGCTGGCCCAGAAGATCCCAGGAGCTGTGTGCCGGTGTAAGCGGTGTGATGATGTCATGCTGCTTACACCGTTCACCAGCTCCAGGACCTGCTGCCAATCCGTTTGCATGGAAAGGTGAGTAGCTTTTTTATTTTATTTTCAATAACTACAGGGAGCATCTAACTGGCTACAAGGGACTACATGGGGCATCTTACTGGCTACAGGGGCTACTAACTGGCTACAGGGGGCTACATGAGGCATCTTCCTGGCTACAGGGGCTACTAAGTGGCTACAGGGGGCTGCATGGGACATCTTCCTGACTACAGGGGGCTACATGATGCATCTACCTGGCTACAGGGGGCATCTACCTGGCTACAGGGGTCTACATGGGATATCCAACTGGCTAAAGGGAGCTACATGGGGCATCTACCTGGCTACAGGGGGCTACATGGGACATCTTCTTAGCTACAGGCGGCTACTATCTGGCTACAGTGGGCCACATGGGGCATCTTTCTGGCTACAAGGGCTACTAACTGGCTACAGTGGGCTACATGGGGCATTTTCCTGGCTACAGGGGACTAAATGGGGCATGTAACTGGCTAGAGGGCCAATTACCTGGCTACAGGGAGCAGCTATCTGACTACAGGGTCAATTACCTGGCTACAGGGTGCAACAAGGGGCATCTACCTGGCTACAAGGGGCATCTTACTGGCTACAGGGCGTATCTACCTGGCTACAGGGGGCTCCATAGGACATCTACGTGGCTACAAGGGGCATCTTACTGGCTACAGGGGGCATCTAATTGGCTACATGGGCTACATGGGGCATCTACCTGTCTACAAGGTGCTACAAGGGGCAACTTACTGGCTACAGAAGGCTACATGGGGCACCTATGTTGCTATAAGGAGCTACATGGGGGGATACAGGGGGCTACTACCTGGCTACAGAGGCAATTACCTGGGGACATGGGGCGACTACCTGGCTACGGGGGTAATTCCCTGGCTACATGTGGCAGCTACCTGGCTACAAGGGGCAAATTACTTGCTACTTAGGTCTACATGGGTCGTCTACAGGCTACAGGGGGCAAATAATTACTTACAGGGACCTATAAAACTACATTATACAAATCTATATTTCTACTTATTGGGGAAGCCTATACACCTATCTACTTAATAGGGGATCGAGATACCTACCTATTAGGGGACCTATAAGTTTACCTACCTAATGGGGCACTATACACCTACCTAATTGAGGACTGCCTACCTAGTTTGGCGGTGTACCTACATACTTTCCTAGGGAATTTAACTACTTCCTATATTAGTATACAAAACAAGACTAAAACTCTGTGCGCAAATGGGAGCCGCATAGCCGTCTGGGGCACAAGGGGGTAATTATTACCATTTGGGGCGCTATAGATGGGGAGTTTGTATAGAGATAGGAAATGTTAGATAAGTGCTGATAAAGGAGTCTAAGATGTTTGTTTTGTAAATTCTACAATGAAGAGTCATCAATATTTGGGACAGATGGAGAAGATAAAGAGAAAGAGAACAACTCTTCAAAGACGTCTCCTGTAAGTCCCTGATGTAACTTTACTGTAATCTCTTATATGTCTGCAGAGCCTGTGTACAATTGGTATCCGTCTCTGCATGATCTCTGTATGGTCACTGTATGCCGGTAATATTGGTTGTAGCATAAGGGTTTATATTCAGTAATGGTATGGTGTATTATTCAGCCACTTTGTGGTAGTGATTTGAGGTGATGGTGTGATGGTATTATTCAGTCACTATGTGATGGTTATATGTGGTCACGGTGTGGCAGTATTATTCAGTCACTATATGCTGGTGATATATGGTCATCTTCTGGCAGTATTATTCAGTCACTATGTGGTCATTAGTGTTGCAGTATTCTGTCACTATGGACTGGTGATATGTGGACTTAGTAGGACATTGGTACTATTAGCCTGGGAGTCTGGTTTTATGTAGCAGTGTTATTTGGTAACTGTATGACTATTATTTAGTAGTTTTATACATAGAACTTTGTGTTAAAACTTTTTGTATATTTTGGATTTGGTTGATAGTGATGCACTGTGTCGCGTTGTGGAGCATTAAGTTACGGGGGAGGGAATTTCTTCACCCTGCCTTGAGTGCAATGTAGCCTATCCAGCTGCCCTAGTATAAGCCCAAGAAATGTCTGTTTTGAAATAATATCAGCAAGGCAGAAGAGGGCAAGAGATTATATTACTTGGTTACTTTTATTAATATATATATATTGTGGCAGAGTGACCTTGGGCGGTCGTATGTTTCTACCTTTAGGTGCAACAGAGCAGGATACCTGCAAGCAACACGCCACCAAGGTTACCTGGCCTTGGTGGGATAGAAGCCATCCATGTATGTTGTCAACAACAGTAAGTGGTTGGTAGTCGTTTGTAGTTAGTGCGGCTGTTCAGCCATTTCCGGTCAGCTTCTTATCGGGAGTAGGCAATGTGTTGGGTGGGTGCCTACTCCCTGTGGTCCAGGAGAGTTTTTTAGAAGGTCCCTGAACTCCTATAAAAGCCTGTAACTACAGTTAATCGGGTGTGTGGTCTGCTACCTGAGAGTGGAGCAGCAGAGGAGTTGGAGGGAGGCTCTGGCCCCCAGAGGCTTGAGACAAGCCGGAACCAATGGAAACTGGTAAAAGTGTGTGCTTATGTGGCTGAATGTTAGGTTCAGACCAAAGGTAGAGAGGGTCTCTACAAGTTTAAGTCAGTGGCTAGCAGCCTAGGGTCTTGTTTGAACCTGTTTAACTTTGCACATGAGAGATTGCCTGCGACCAACAGACCTATTGACTTATTTTGGGATCCTTTGGATTTTGCCACAGTGTCCATTGTTTTTATGGGACGAATATCTCTTTATGGAAGTTTGAACACAACCCTAGAAATATTTATTTATGTGGTGAGTGTATTGTATTCATTAATCATAACATTCAGTGCAGGGGTGTTGCTAGGGTCCTAAAACATCTGGGACCCGGGCCCTGTGTATTACATTTTGCTCAGTAGGGCTGGGTTCACACGGCATTTTTCACGCCACATTGTGAACTGTGGCATGATGTGTTTTTACAGAGAAAAACCTTCTGTTCCTGTCACTAATTTTCTGCATATTCCACATAGCTCCTGTCTATCACCTCAGCAGTCACTGCACAATGAAAATCACCAATGACAAATTTACTTATTTAAAACCACTCACATCCATATGACAATACCCCTAAACAGTCACCAAAACATACACCTACACATGGAGCAAATATACCAGTTGTTACTAAAAACACTCCTACAAAACCAAGACCCAAAACTATTACTACTTAAGGATCAAATAATCCTGCCAGACCCTGACCAAATGCGACCCCCACATGTGACTATCAGCAGTACACAGGCTCTATAAACATATACCACCGCCATACAGTGACCAGATAGTGGTAGAAACTAGTTGTATAGATGCTCAGCAGAAATATAAGTGATTACACTGCAGTTACATTTAGTGACTCATAGGAACGTTTTTTTCTGATCAGCTCGTTCAACTTCCCTTTTTCTCCATCCGGTTCACAAACCCTTTAACTGATTGCTCCCGGCCAATACTCGTCCCTGCAATTTGGGCACAAATATCTTAGAATCCTCACTTTCCAGCAACTCCTTACTCATAGGTATATAAGTCCGTCAGTTTTTTTTGGTAGGTGGGATAAATATAGGGTTTACTTAGGCAGGTATATAGATAGAGGGTCAATGTCAGCAGGATATAGATTAGGGTCACTGTCAACAGGTTTTATAAATATAGGATCACCTAGGCAGGTATTAGATATAGAGTCACTATTCAGGCGGTATATAGATATAGGGTCACTGTCTGGCAGGTATATAGATATAGGGCTCAGGCAGGTATATAGATATAGGGTCACTCAGGCAGGTATAATTAGGGTCACTCTCAGGCAGGTATATAGATATAGGGTCACTCAGGCATTTTAGATTATAGGGTCACTCTCAGGGAGGTATATAGAATAGGGATACTCTCAGGCAGGTTTTATAAGATATAGGGTTACTCTCCTGCAGTATATATAGATATAGGGAACTCTCAGGCAGGTACATAGATATAGGGTCACTCTCAAGCAGGTATATAGATATAGGGGCACTGAGGCAGGTATATAGGGGAGGCACATGCAGGTACATAGCTATAGGGGCACTCTCAGGCAGGTATATAGGGGGGTGCAGGCAGGTATATAGGGCACAGGCAGTATATAGGGGCACAGGCAGGTATATAGAGGCACAAGCAGGTATATAGGGACACAGGCAGTATATAGGGGCACAGGCAGGTATATAGGGGCACTGAGGCAGGTATATAGGGGCTCAGACAGGAATTAGATGGCACAGCAGGTATATAGGGGCTCAGGCAGGTATTTAGGGGCACTGAGGCAGTTATATAGGGGCACTGAGGCAGGTATATAGGGGCTCAGACAGGAATATAGAGGCACAGGCGGGTATATAGGGGCTCATGCAGGTATTTAGGGGCACTGAGGCAGGTATATAGGGGCACTGAGGCAGGTATATAGGGGCACAGGCAGCTATATAGGGGCTCAGGCAGGTATATAGTGGCACAGCCAGGTATATCGGGGCTCATGAAGGTATATCGGGGCACAGGCAGGTATATAGGGGCTCAGGCAGGTATATAGGGGCTCAGGCAGGTATATAGGAGCACTGAGGCAGTATATAGGGGCACTGAGGCAGTATATAGGGGCTCAGTCAGGTAAATAGGGTCTCAGGCAGGTATATAGGGCACTGAGGCAGTATATAGGGGCTCAGGCAGGTATATAGGGGCACTGAGGCAGGTATATAGGGCACTGAGGCAGTATATAGGGGCTCAATGTCATGGGGACTGGCGCGGGTGCTGTTGCCCCCCGCGACCGCCCCCCTGCCCGCAGGGGTCCGGCGCGGGGGCCGCAGCTGCCCGCGACCATCCCCCTGCTACCCAAGGTCCGGCGCCGGGCCACTTACCCGTCCTCGTTCCTGTGCACGCTGCTCCTGACTGTTCCAGCCGCCATGCTCGTACCCGCTGCCTAGGGTGCGCGCGCGACGGCTGGTCTGGATTTAAAGGGCCAGTGCGCCGGTAATTTGGTCAATTGCCGGCCCCCTTGGGCCTATATAAGGAATACGCCGCCAGCACTCTCTGCCAGATTGTTGGTTGGGGTTTCCTTGTCTAGAGAGAGTTTTGGGGTTCCGTTTGATTATCCGTGAAACCCGTCGTTCCGCTACGTTCCTGACCTTGCCTGTTTGCCGCCTGCCCCGACCCTTTGCCCGTCTCTGACCACGAACCATTGCCACCCTTTCCCTGACCTCTGGCCTGTCCCCGACTACTCTTCTGGATTAATTTCTTACCACGCATTTCCCCGGCGCCATCGCAAGCAAGTCACGTCGGGTAGCGACCTGGGTAGCCTCATGACGCAGCAAGTCCATCCCGCTTTGTGGCCCGGGGTCGGGTGAATACCGGGGGCTACTTAGACTCCGCTCCCTGGCGTGTCTTAACTATCATCGCTTGCGGTGGTCCATCGAATCCACCGAAACCTTACACTCAGGTAGGTATATAGCGGCTCAGGCAGGTATATAGGGGCACTGAGACAGGTATATAGGGGCACTGAGGCAGTATATAGGGGCTCAGGCAGGTATATAGGGGCTTAGGCAGGTATATAGGGGCACTGAGGCAGGTAAACGCTAGTAAAAATAACAACAGTAATACTCACCTTAATTCCCCCGGCGAGCGCGCTCCTCTTCAGTCCGCGCTCCTCCGGCAGCTCCTTGGACGCACAGCCTACGACGGCTGTGCGCCCGAGGACAGGCAGCGGCGTGATGAGGTAACTACATCGCGCCACTGCCAGCTGAGCTGCACGGGGCCACGGCGGGTCCTCAGCGCTAAGCGGACCCGGTGGCCACGCAGTGTCGGACCCGTGGCCAGTCCGACACTGTATGGGGGGCAGGGAGCGCTCGCTCTCTGCTCCGCAGAAGCCGTCAGCTGTATGTGCGTCCAGCGGACGCACATGCAGCTGAAGGGCCAGTCGGTGCTCCAAGCCCATGGCAGTGGCCTGGAGCCCGGGAGGTTCGGGGCACAAGGGGTTTTATTCGGGGCCCGAGCCCCGAATAAAACAGCCTAGCAACGCCCCTGATTCAGTGTCATTCAGCAGCTAACAGTTGTTAAAACATCAAGTAATTTGTTCTCACAAAAATTTCTTTTTATGACAAAAACCGCCTGCAGCTCCATTTATATCAACATCCTCGGAAATTTTTCATTGTTTTTTATACCCCTATCAATAAGCCCTGTAATAGGCCCCACTGGGGAAAAATTATAGAACGAAATGTCATCACTACGTAACCCAAGGGGAGCCTAAGGGCTGTGACGTGAAAACATAAGATGGGCCCAAACCCCTTTTTAAGTTTTCTTAAAGATTTAAAATTTAAGACCAAGGGAAGCTCCACCTCCCCAAAAAAAGCAAAAATAATATAAAAATGACAACTCCCAAAAAAGTAACTTGAGGAGCTTGTGTACACATGTAGGAGATAAGAACTGCTCTAACTGTAAATTGTAAATTTTGCTTAGCAGTGGCTGACCAATGTAGGGCATGTGGATGTGCAGTTCATAGCTTTTCATTTTGGGCAAAATTTATTAATAAAATATGTCCAAAAGTGAGAAAAGCCATCTGTGAAAGACCAAGTACAACCCATCAATGAGTATTTTGAGGGAATCATTTTCTATATGATTTTGTTGGTCTCTTACATCGTTTTGGAGGAATTTTGTCCCACTCTTTACAATGGTGCTTCAGTTCTTTGAGGTTTGTGGGCATTAGTTTATGCACAGCTCTCTTAAGATCCTACCACAACATTACAATTGGCTTGAAGCCTGGATGTTGACTGGGTCTTTGCAATGTTTTGATTCTTTTATTTTTTGGATGTTCTTTTATAGATTTGCTGGTGTGCTTGGGATCTGACATTTGTCCTATTACACAGGGCATAACTAGAGAGCCAGGGCCCCATCAGCAAACTTTTGATGCCCCCCCCCCCCCTCCCTGACCACGACCATGGTACCAGACTGCTGTTAGATAATGTAGATAATACAAGGGCAAATACTCACCATACAATCACACATCATACAGCTACCAATCAAATCCACTATACCAAAACCAACATTACCAATAACGAGCTATTTACATAAGAGAACCAGAATTTAAACCAGCCAGAACACGACCACGAAATTACCCACCACATATTGACTGAAATAATAACCCAACACTATTACCTGATCAGTACACAAAGACCAATACTGTCTAACATAAAAATATATAATACTAGTATTGACCATAAGTGGTAAATACTAGTGTACACAGCTCTGCAGACAGTAATAAAACCACCATACAGTGTCCATATAGTGTCGAAGACACAGTGTACACAGGCTCAGCAGACTGTATATTAGTCCCCATACAGTGACCATATAATGGATAGACACCAATGTACACAGGCTCTGCAGACTGTGTATATTACCTCCAAACAGTGACCAGAATAGTGGTAGACAGCAGTGTAAACGGCTCTGGGCCGACTGTATAAAACCACCATACAGGGACCAAATAGTGGTAGACAGCAGTTTACACACCTGTGCAGACATATAAGTGATTACAGTGCAGTTTACATCTGTGACACACGGAGACGTTTCCCTGACCAGTCGTATCTGACTTTCTCTTATTGTTCAGCATCCGTCCAGTCCGCCATCTTGATGACATCTCCCGACCACTTGCCCCTGCAGATTTAGACACAAAAAATACATTGAATCCATGACTTTTCCAGCACGCATCCCCCCTGTCAATATGGGGTCCAGTTTAGGCAGCAGGGCTTAGATAGTATATATGGGGCCCCAAGTAAGTGCAAGGTATAGGTAGCCAATAGAGTTGCCCATATAGGCACGGCCAGGGTCTTTAGGTACTATAGTTAGCATACAGGTAGACAGGGTTTAGTGGTCTATAGGGGCCATAAAAAAATAGGTAGGTTTTAGGTAGCTAAAGGGACCCAAATAGGTAACCGGGCAAGTCTTGTGGGGGGAATACAGTGCAGGCTTGTTGGGGGTAGACGGCAGGCATAAAGGGTGTAGAGGCAGCCATATGGGTGCTGTAACAGCAGGCATATGGGGGCTAGTGTATAGCAAGCATGCATATAGGGGGCTGTATAGGCAGGCATGCAAATAGGGCTGTATAGGCAGGCAGGCAGCAGATGGGGCTGAAGTAGGCAGGCAAGCAGGAGAAAGGTGGCTGTAAAGGCTGCATGGCAGTATATGGGCAGTAAAGGCAGGCAGCAGGCATTAGGGGAAGTAATAGGCAGGCAGGCATATATGGGGCTGTATAGTGGCACAGGCATATAGGGTGGTTGTTAAAGGCAGGCAGGCATATTGGGGCTAAAGGCCAGCAATAAGGGTGGGCTAAAGGCAGCATAGGGGGCTATAGGCAGGCATAGGGAGGGCTAGTCGCAAGCCTATGGGGGCTATAGGCATGCATATGGGGGCTCGAGGTAGGCATATGGTGGCTATGGGCAGGCAAGATGGTGGGCTATCAAGGCAAAGCATATGGGGGCTATAGTCAGGCATATATGGGGGAGAATAGATATGACAAAATGGGGGGCTATAGGCCTGCTAAGGGGGGCAAAAGGCAGGCAAAATGGGTGGACAAGTAAGGCAAATGTGGGGGCTATAATGGCAGGCATCTGGGGCTACAAGCAGGCAATCATGGGGGGCTATAGGCAGGCTATATGGGGGTATAGTAGGCATAAGGGGGGGTTAAGGCAGGCATATGGGGGGACTATAGTGAAGGCAATAATGGGGGTAAAGGCAGGCGAAACTGGGGGCTAATAGGCAGGCATATGTGAGGGGCTAAAGGCAGCATACTGTGGGCTATAGACAGCATATGGTGGAGGGCTATAGCAGCAACATGAAGTGGATAACGTGCAGGCATATGTATGGATATCGTGCAGCAAATGGGTGGGTAAACGGTAGGCATATGGTGGGCTATAGGCAGGCATAAGGGGGCTATAGCAGCATATGGGGGAAATGATGGGCAGGCATATGGGGGCTATAGCAAAAAAGGCCTATGGGGGGCTACATAGGCAGGTCAACTGTGGGGGTGGCACAAAGGCAGGCATCTTGGGGTCACTAAGGCATGCATATGGGTAAGAATAAAATAAGAGAAACAACTTACTCACTCTCGGTCCACGCTCCCCCGATGCAGCCGCCTTAAGTCTCGCCTCCGCTCTGCTGCTCTCCCTGCAGCCTCTGCGCTAAGCGCGGGGCTCGCGAGTGATGTGTGTACGTGCACCTGCGCGCGCCCACGAGACCACAGAAGTGCCCTGCAGTGGGGAAAGATAAAAAGAGTCGAAGCGGATCGGCGCCTCCGACCTGCTACTACCAACAGCGCTGCCTGTCTGAACGCTCGGTAAGTACCGGGGGGCCCGGGCGTTCAGAGTGAGTATGTGCTGGGCCCCGCATCACCCCTCGCCGCCCGCAGTGAACTGTTAAGTTCACTAGCCGGCGTGGACCCATAGGGAGGTGGGGTGTGGGGTGGAGTTGGGGGGTAATTGAAAGAGGGAGGGGGAGGGAGCGGAATGTACCGGGAGGTAGCAACGCAGTAGCAGCAGCGCCACGGGGCCCCCCTAAGCCTGTAGTTACGCCGCTGCCTATTACCAAACTTTAGCTGTTGGATAGATTATCTCAAATTTGATGCAGCCAGTTTTGACCTTCCTGACAGAGCCCCATTTTTTAAATCTGACATGTGTCACATTTAGTGAGAATAACTTTTTGTATACGGGTTTATACCGATTAATGCGATAGACACAAGTGATGCTTTAAGATAGGCTAAAAAAATTTGACATACAAACCATTGTTTATTTGTAAAAATATACAAAATGATTGTGAAGCAATTTTGAAAAAAATTAGCCATTTACCAAAGTTCAAAATGTCTAGCGTGCAAGACAGATAGTTATTCCATAAAAATAGTATATTATATACTAGCAGTTCGCTTTCCACATGATCTACTAATAGGTTGGCATCATTTGTTTAAAATTTCTATTTTTTAATTTTTTATGACATTTAGAGGGCTTTAAAGGGCTTGCAATTTAGATACCCCATAAATGAGTACTCCATCCAAGAATCTACACCCCTCAAGAGTATTAACAACAGGCATTTGAGTGGATTTAGGAAGTGTATAAATTACCCATTGAGGATGTTTCACAGAAAATAAAAACATAGTGAGGGAATGAAAAGGTTCCAAAATTTTCACTTCTTTATTATTTGCAATATTCACTGAACACGAGTAGTAATGAGTAGAATCCAGGGAAATGCAACTTAACATCGATTATTCCTCCAATTCTGGCATTTTTTAGAGATATCCTGAAATGATGACCCTAGTGTGCTATATTGGCTTCAACCAGACAAGATTCAGAGTGGGTGGAGCAGCTACTGGACCTTTGTGGTCTCATTATTCATTATGATTTATCTGTTACTGCGCCATTACAGGTTCGCGTACACCCTAAGGTTAGTTAAAACTTAATAAACACCCCTAAAAAGACCCCATATTGGAAACTACACCCCTTAAGGAATATATCCAGGGGATTAGTGAGCATATTGACCTCACAGGTGTTTCACAAACCGAGAAAGGGGTTAATCCCTCCCTCCCGGAGTAAATTCTGCTCGGGGCCAATGCTGCGGGATGTCAGCTGTAATGCACAGCTGGTTTCCCACAGCGATTATGCAAACTCTATTTTAGAGCCCATCATCAGGACGTAAACTTACATCCATTTACGTTAAATTCTACCCTATTAGGACGTAAGCCTACATCCAATATCTGAGAGGGGTTGTATTCAGGAAAGGTCATGCTCAGCTCAATGACTGCAAGGTACCCAGGTCCTTTGGCTGCAAAACAAAACTCCATATCATTACACTAATCACTACTGAGCTGTAACTTTAAATATGAGGTGTATTGCTTACGTCTGAATGATTGGGTGGCTTTTCACATCCGTTGTTGCTATACATTATGGCAAAACGTCTTCACATAATGTTCCAGAAATTATTTTCTGATGAAACTTTGCAAACATAAGCCATGCTTCATTGTTCTTTTTAGGAAGAAATGGTTTTCTCCTGGCAAGCCTTCCAAACAAGCCATACTTGTCAGGGCCATCTTTGTTCCAATGGCACACAATCATTGCGCCTGGGAGCCACTACAAGTATATAGGTCGCCCAGAAGTTGTGGATGTATGTTCCCCAGGAATAAAATAAACATACAAATGGAGTCACTTAGTTAGCTTTGCTTAATTTAACTGAGTGTTTATTATGGAGGACGGATGCAACAGTTAAAAACCATGCTCGAAGCGAAGGGAGCCAAAGGCTCTTACTGCCCTGCCAAATAGCCTTGTTAACGGCTGCGGCTGCTCGGGTGCATCCTAAGCATAAGTGGTGACAGAGATACATATCGAGGTGTGCATGAGGGTGACTTTGTCGGCAAGGCCAAGTGTGATTTCATTTATTTGGGAGCAAGGTCCACTTCAGTTTTATATGCCCGAGGGGCCCCATAATTCTGTTACAAAGGCTCTGACACTTGTTAAGGGTCTTTGTTCGAATTGTTGTCCTTTGAATGGAATATTTACAAAGTTAACCTGAGGCCCTGTATGTCTTGAGAGAATGTCCCTGAGTTTTTTGTGCAATCTTCTGATCATTAGCGATGGTCTGACCTTGAGATGAGTTTGCTTAGATGTCTACATCTGCGAAGATTATTAACATACTTTAAAATTTTCCACTTCTCTGAGAATATTCTTTTCACAGCCGATAATATATGCGGCTTCAAATAGCTTGAAAATGGATTTATAACAGTTTTGATGGACAGCAACAATTGCTTCTCTAAGCTCACTGTTGATGTCTTTTCTCCTTTGTGTTGTGTTAACACATGCTTGAATGCTCCAGACTAGCAAACTGTAAAACTGTACAGTTTTATAGAGGTGATCAAACTTGCTTATGATCATTTAATCCAGGGCATATAATTATCAGCATTGGGCTGCGACTTCTCCTTTTACTTCCTATGGAAAGGAGTATTTATTTGGTCACACTTAGAAACACCACATGCTGCCATTTTCACCTAATTTTTGTTTAGAATTTAAAAAATCAACGTAGGTGTAAATTTATTGTGTATTTTTGGAAGAAAGGAGCACCCTCAATGACTGCGCGACATAGCAGCCAATCACGAGCCCCAGCATCTGTGATGGAGTCCACAGCCCAATAAAAATGCACGGCAGCCATACTTAAATTCTGGCCACTTCTCACATTGTCTCTGTGCAGAACATCTGGCTTGTAGCAGCACTATCATGCACTCTGTTGCAAAATCACGTCCAATTATTATTGAGCTACTTTTTTATTTTGGGATATTGCAATCTGTGACCAAAAGTCCATTTAACCTCTGTTTAGTGGAGTAGTTCTGAGTCAAATTCCAGGGTTTGGTGCGTCCTTTCTTGCCACCATACATCGCCTTAAGATCCAGACATAGTTCATATCTTATAGAAAATTAATTCTAGTGGGACCAAGAAGTCAGTTAATCCTCTGTATTGTGAGGTGGTATTCAGAGAGTCAAATACGCAGGGGATGCGTTATTGGGTTAACGTTTCTGCCCATACACGCTAAATCCACAACTTCATTTCTGTAGGTATATTAGTATTCTGTGCCCAAGATGTCATTAGCCTCGGAGTTTTGGGTATTACTGAGACAAATTCAGGGTGTATATTTTATGCCCTGCACACCTGAAATCCATCAAGTGTTCCATTTCGTCTATGATTAATTTACATCTATTCCTCTAGAGATTCTTAGTATCCACTTTTTGGGGAACTCTGTATCAAATCGAGTGTGTGAGCATTTATCAATACAACATCTTTCCTCTTAAACAGCAGTTAGTATTGTATTGTAAATTCTGATCAAACATATGTATCAGTACAGAGTGGGCCGGACCCTTCACATGCAACGTTGCTTTGATGCACAATGTTCCTGAGTCACATGCACAGGTTCTCAGCGACAGTATGGGGATGTCGCAGCACAGGTGGTATCTCGGTAGAGGCCAAGCAGTACACCAGGAGACACTCCAAGCTCACGTATGTGTTTGACCAGCAAATCCCAACAGGAAATACTTGAATTGAGGTTGTGAGAGCAAACGTCATCCACTTACTCCATAGAAGTTACAATTGACAACCCCCACCAAGAAATACGGTCGGATTTGTTAAGAACACAACCCTTAGTTTGTTGTATTTGTATATAGCAATGGCCCGGGAGCATGTCAGAGGCCATCACCTGTCCATCAACCGTGCCTCTGTCCTTTGTCTATTCTTCTTCCGAAGAACTATTTGTGAGTCTGGGACTCTTCGAGCCACTATCTGCGAGGTATGTAACTATTTGAGGACAAGTCCAGTTCAGCACTTTGGTCAGCAAGAAGTGAGGGGCAGACAGTCCCCCCACCCCCCACATGATTCTTTGCAGTAGTGCGGGCCAAGTAGTTTATGTGGGAGTGCCATGGGGAGGTTAATGTTGCGAGAGGCGGTCAGTCTCTGTACCCGAGAACCATTGAGGTGAGTGACAGCAGTGACGGGCTAAACAGTAATCGATGTACGTATGAGAGCCGATGTCCGCACATGGGAGCGCTGAAGCAAGGGCTTCATCACATCACTGGAAATCACGCCGGCAGCGATTGCGCAACTATGCTGCGGTGGCAGCCAGGGAGTCGTGATAAGTGCTAGCTCAGAGTATCAGCAAGGGAGTGTGTGACTCGGGCAGTGGCAATGGAATTTTGGGGAGGCCCAACTGTTGGCCACGGGGAAGGGTCGGAGGGCGCGCGACCCGCTTCGTTCATGTTCTCTTGGTGCGGAGCGGCTCAAAAAAGTAACGGCGCAGAGGGCTCCGCGAGAGGCGCGGGTGTGGGGGCGTTAGCGAGTCGAGTCATTGTCAGAATGTGTGAGTGGTAGAAAACACCTACTCAGCTAGTTGTTATTTGGGCAGTTTATTGTCCGAAGACAAATTTGGTCCAAGATGTGGGTGGTCACTCCTGCCACAATACAGCAGCAGTGCAACCTAGGATGAGTGGGTGCGGAATGCAGAGCGCCAATGTCAGGGCAGCAACGCTCCCACAACCGGATCGATTGGCCAAGGAGATGGGTGTAGTTAGCAAGGCAGAGCTAACCAGATGCTGCAGTGATGTCACACGCCACTCATGGGTCCGCAAGGCATTCGTTTCACCGATGCGTATTGCCGGGTAAGGTATTCACAGTGTGCGTCCGACGAGCGCGAGCGCAGCGCGTGTGAGTAGCTCTCTGCGCTTCACCCCGTGCTCCTGTCTAAGTTGGTGCTACGGCTGTCCTAAAGTTCCGAATTTAGTTACTCTGGGCGAGGCGGCATTGCGAGAGAGAGCGGGTGTATGGTGGCCGGTGCATAGGACGAATTGAGACACTCCCACTTCAGAGTCTTTTGGAGAAAAGGCAGTACCAGGCCCATGTGCACAATATGAGATCAAAGTGGCCCAGTCCTTGTAGCCTGTCAGGACTTCCAAAGTGCACGGCGAAGCACACATGTGGAGCTGTAACTACGTTAGGGACAGTACTTGTCCTTTATGGCCCACTGAGTGAATGTGAGTCCTGCCCATCCAGACCAGCAACTTGGACAGTAAACGTCGCTTTCTCCTCCATGTTGTTAAACTGCTGATCCTGCACCAATGTCCGCCTCCTCCTCCTCACATGAATCCCTAAGCGCTCCTACATCATATCACATTGCAGCACAGTTGGTTCAACACAGTTTCTACTACCTGCTTTGGCCTCGGAACAAAGTTCCACATAGGGGAGGGACTGCTCTGCGCCAAGCAACACGAAAAACAAAAAAAATTGTGTAAGAAAAATTTTATAATAAATGAAATATAAAAAATAAAATAGATTCGAAGGATAAAGAAAACGATTTGTGGCATTCTCGGGACAACATGAAAATCCGTAACCAGAGGTGACGAACAATGGAAGGAACATGTGTCCGCGCAAGCCCGCCAAGAGGCTGAGCCATTACTCCCCACTGTCACACGCATTCAATCTGTTGCAATGGTTTCCTTAAGACTTCCACTCAAATCCTCAAGACATTGATAAAAATTGTCCAGTGCAATCTTTGCAAGCACTTCAGACAATCCTTCAGGCGCCTAGCCCACCCTCCTTGAGCAACAGCGCAGAACTGGCCTCCCCACTACCATAGGCTTACATGCAATGTTCCACCCTTGGAATTACAAGAACAAATTACCTATAATCCCTACCAATATACCAAAACCAATCTTGACCATCATAAAAGAAGACCCTTTAAAGAGTAGAAAATCGTCCTAATACATAACTTTTTTTAGATTTAATTTTAAATATCGTGATCGATCTCACAGAACCCCACAAACCACTATGGGAGGCCAAACAAAAACCCAAACATGGGTGGGACCAGAGTGATATACAAACCTGGCCCTATAAACCTAAACTTTACCCAAACCTAACCGAGAAAGGTACAGGATATCGCCCCGATAAGGGCGTTCCTGTCCGCAGCCTTCCCCCTAATTCAAAAACACTCTGTTAATCCTCATGGTCCCGTCCCAACATGTTTCAATCACCCATGACATCATCAGGGGACAGTCTGGAAAGATATAATTGGACCAAGTATCTGGGTATAATAACAAAAAAGAGGGCTGCAATACTGCGAGGCACAAGAATTAGAGGCTACCCTCTAATTCTTGTGCCTCGCAGTATTGCAGCCATCTATTTGTTATTATACCCAGATACTTGGTCCAATTATATCTTTCCAGACTGTCCCCTGATGATGTCATGGATGATTGAAACATGTTGGGATGGGACCATGAGGAAATAACGGGGTTTTTTTGAATTAGGGAAAGGGGTGGGAAGGGGAACCCCCTTATCGGGGCGATTATCCTGTATCTTTCCGTTAGGTAGGGTATGTTAGGTTTTTGGGGCCCGGGGTTTTGAAAATTACTCTGGTCCCCCCCATGGGGTTTTGTTGTTTGCCTCCCCATAGTGGTTTGTGATTCTTTGAGTAGACCATAATTTTTTTAAAATTATTTTAAAATAAAAGTTTTTTTTTAGGACGATTTTTCCCTTTAAATTTGTTTTTCCCCTTTTGGGAAATTCCAGCCTTCAAATGTTGGCTGACTCTATGAACGAGAAAGGCCATTGGGATTTCTTGATGACCAAAGGGGATAGGATATCCCCTGTGCAATTTTGATGTCAGCCTTGGGCAGCCATGTGTGACACTCCCATTTGGGGCCCACGTTTTTTGTCTCGCCGGGGACTAGAGATAATACCGTCATTCCACTGCTTATGCCCGGGAAACAGAGGTTGGAAAATCTTCTGGTCGGGGGTGGAGACTGGCGACTACGCCTTCCACAGAGTCCGGGGGGGCTAAAGGGAGGAGAAGGAGGACTTTGGGCACCGCTGTGTCTGGCGAAATGAGTGGTTTTTACCAGGTACGGGAGAGGGAGGAGCAGTAGCACCGGAGGAGGTAGAGGGAGATGGGGAAAGAAAAGGGAGAGACCCAGACACACCGTGGCATTTTAACAGGGGAGGGGGAGGGAAAGGGCCCCTCAAGTCCCTACGCAGGGGGCACGCTGCATGTGAATTTCCCGGGTTTTACAGCCAAATAGTCACCTCTGGATGACTTCTGGTTTTCCACCTTCTTGGCCCTCACTACCGGGTCCAAAATGGAAACCCTTTTTTTTCCCCTGCCGAGAGGGAGGACAAAAAAAATTACTATAGAAAATCCTAGGCAGTCAGTTGGGCCTCTGTCCCATCTGGTCCATCCTCGGCAGGGCTAACCGGGGGGGGTTTCCCATCGTCAGTTTTACTGCACGGGTGCTGTGGGGGGGGGTTTTTAAACCGCCTCCCACAGACAACCTAACCGGAGTCGTTGAGAGGCCTTTCTTCACTCGCCCAGTGAGGAAGGTACCACCACACCAGCAGCAGCAGGGCCCCCGGGGCAGACCCCTTTACCGCAGGTTGTGGACCCACTTGGACAGCACTTGCCACCCCACATAGAAGATCTCTGGACTATGGGAATCAAACAGATTTGTTTCCCCATTGCGGCAATTTTAAAAGAAGCTGCCTCCCCCCATAGTGTGGCCAGGTGGGTGTTGTGCTGTGGAGGCCATAGTTACCCCAAAGAAACTCGTTGTTACCAAAAATTTGGGGGGAGACTCACCTTTTTCAAGATGAATCAAACCCTGATGCATCAGTTTTTTTCAAGGCCAGACGCCTCCCCCAAATCTTTGAGAAAAAGAGTCTGGAAAACTTGGGCTTCCTGTTCAGAAATATTTGATGCTGCCACCCCCCTGATGCCACAATCCCGCTGCCCGCTGCCCCCATTTTAACCCCCCACCCCTTTACCAGGGACTTTTTATTTCCACCCCTTCCCCCTCCCTTCAGTAGGCCCTTATGGAGAAATTTTGCTTTCTGCCGCCCCCCTCCCTTAAACTGTCATTGGCCACTCTCCCGCCTTTATGCAGCTGCCCGATATTGCTCCCCCCCCTCCCCCCTTGGGCATTGTGTACTCTGTGGCCCACTCATGGGTGCTGTCACCCTCAATTTGTTAATTTTGCCCCCCTCTGTGGGTTGCTCATGTTTTTGCCAAATCCCCAATCTTTTCATTATACCTTTTCTTTGGGCCCACTTTATGTTGCTGCCACCCCCTTTAAAACTGGGCACTTGCCCCTCTGTGGGTTTTACTTTTGTTGCCCCTCCTTATATTTTCTTTTGCCCCTCTGTGGGCCCACTGATGTTTCTGCCAAAACCCCCCACAATCCCGTCATTTGCCCCTCTGTGGGTACTCATCTGCTGCCAAACCCCCACCCCTGTGTCATTGTGCCACCCCTGTGGCCCACTCTGTTGCTGGGCCCCCCTCCCCAATTGTCATTTGTGGGCCCAAATCTGTGGGGCCCCCAAATCATGTTGCAACCCCAAACCCCCTCAATTTGTTTAAAATTTTGCCTCTCTTGGCCTACTCTTTCCCCGTCCCCCCCAAACCCCGAAACCCCACCTCTCTCACTCGAAACCCCCTGTGGTTTCCTAATGCTTTTCCACCCTTTCCCCCACTCTAAGTGTGAACTAAGTTTTGGTTTTTTGAATTTTTTTTCATCTGTCAGAAAGGAAATGAAAAAGGGGAAAAAAACAAAACCGAATTTTTGTCTAGGAAAAAAGCCCAATTTAAAGGCCCGTTTTTAAAATGGTCCCCAAGTTTTCATCAGGATTTTTTTGGGTGATTATGTAGCCAAAAACGGGGGGTGTTTTTCCCAAAAAACAGAAGAAATGAAAATTTACTTGGGCATCTTTGTTTGGGGTCAATTTATGTTTTTTTTTTTCTTTTTAATATGAAGGGATTATTGAAAACGGACAATGACGGATCAAAGGAAAAGGGCCCCAAAATGATCGTGATTTTCAAAAAAATTTCTTTCTTTACTTCCTCCAAATCTACATGTATCAGCGTTTAAAAGAACAGGGTTTGTAAAAATCTGTGGATTTTATTGATGACGCTGTAAAAAACGTGCGGACCCTTTTTTGCTATAGTGGGGTTTTTACCCCGTTAAAGGGTGTTTTCCCCCTTTAGTTTTTGGTCAGTTTTGCCCCCCGTAACTGCCCAGAAAAGTGAAGGGGTGAAAAAGAAATTCCTTTTTGAGCGGGGCTGTAGGGGGCTGCCCCAAAAATTTCGCATTTTTTTGAAGACCAAACCCAAAACTCCCTATGCCCCTTTTTTGAAAATTGGACAATGTTCTACAAAACCCCTTTCAGGCTTCCTTTCAGCCAGGAAAAAGGGTGCTTTTTAATGCGATTTGCCGCAAAAAAAATTTGGGTCCAAAAA
This sequence comes from Phyllomedusa bahiana, assembly GCA_025379985.1. Lineage (NCBI taxonomy): Eukaryota > Metazoa > Chordata > Amphibia > Anura > Hylidae > Phyllomedusa > Phyllomedusa bahiana. The sequence goes on from JAODAL010022740.1 coordinate 49,830, forward strand.
TATTTTTTGCAACAAAAAAAATTTTCAAAAATCCCGGGGAGAATCAAATCTTTGAGAAATTTTGCTAAACTCTAAATCATGGTGCTTTTTTTCTTTTCCTTTTTATTAAAATTTTTGAGGAAACAGAACTTATGGGCTATCTTTAATATATCCAATTAAGAACTAAGCCATTTTGGTCTTTTTAACTTTTGCCTTCTTGCATTCTATCAGCCATAATTTTTAATCATTTTGTTAGGACAGGCTATATTTTTTATCAATTACATTTTGGGTAAGTATATGGTATCATTTCATTTTAATGGCTTTAAATATTAAGGGAGGAATTTTATAAATATCAATAATTTTTTCCTTTTGTTAAACTTTTTATATCACCATTAAAGGAGTATATAAATTCATTTCATGGGTCAAAAAACATAGGGGTATATAACAAATATGTGTTTGATATGTTTTAGGTCCTAATCACATCACATTTATGGTAATAAATGTTGCTGCTATCCATCAGGATAACCTGATAAAATTATCCCACCAGAACAAGTGGTGATGTAATTAAGTCAATCGTAGTTTATTGTGGACTACATTTGCTCTATTTTCTGAATGTATATGCTGTATGTAACAGATAAAAAAGTGTGGTGCTTTAAATAGGAGAAATATTTATTAACAATATTTTTTTAATGTCTATTGAAGTCCCCTCAAGGGATTTTTGCTTTTAACATTTTTTTTACATAATGTACTGAAATATGTGTAATTGACAGTACATTACTGAGTGTGGTATGTACTAACAGACACTGTGCCTAGACAGCCCTCAGGACCTTTTTTAGGGCCCAGGGCTGTCTTGATTACCCAGAGTGCCTGGGGCTGACAGGTAGAGGGCAAAGTCCTTTCCTTTTTTTACCACTCTGTGGTCAGGATTTGTTGCAGGGCCCCTAGAGTAGCTGTCAATCAGAACCATTCTCCAGTGGGTGATTACTTGAGCACAGCTTGTGTGAGGATGTAAAAAGGGGTTGAGGGCCTAAAATTTAATTTCGTTCACCAAATCAGCAGCCATAGATTACTACATTGTTAAAAATTATCCACCAAACCTTGACCTAAATGCAACTGACATGTACAGTTCCAAAAATCTCCATGGAGGTGTGGAATAAATTTCTCCCAGTCAATGTTAGAGATCAAGAAATGCTTGCTAGAAATTGTTCTTGAACCGGTCCATACCAGATATTAGAGCCACAAAAGAAAATGGCAAGTTTTTTCCAGCAAATCAGATGTCAAAGCTTTTGGGATTTAAGCCAACAGTGATCTGAAGTAATCGTAATACAGGATTTGTGTCTGATAAGACAACCTCTTTAGGTTTATAGTTATATTGTACACTTTTTACTAATTGCTTTATTTTTAGTGAAATGATTCATGTTTTTGTTTTATTTTTATAAAAAGCAATGTTTTACTCACTAACATGGAAAAATTGCTATAATAATTACCATAGGATTTTTTTGGTTGCGATCTCTGGCAAAAGCGATGTCACTCATATGTATTTGTGCTACTACATAAAGAAAATTACTAATAATGCACATATAATTATCATGAAACTTGCTATTAAAGTGTTCTATGCAATCTTAAAATATAATCAAGAGTTATTCACACTCATTTCTTACATGTGATAAAATTATCATTTTCATTTGTTGTACTTTGCATAAAATAAAAGCTTCATTTAAATGAATGAAATTAACACCTCATAGTTAACAATGGATCATAAATTAAATTTTGAAATAAAACAAGTTTATTATAAATTGTAAATGATTCAGCAAAGAACATGCACAGCTGGCTGTTTCCTGAGTTCTCTGCACACTCATCTTATAGAAACAAATGCTGAAAAGCTTTATGTTTAATTATATGCATATTTATTAATATTTTTATATATATTAAAAAATTATTATAATATATATTATTATAATATTTATATACATATATTATATAATATATATATCATATATATATATATATATATATATATATATATATAAAACAAAAGTAGGAAAAGGCCCCAAAATTTTCTAAAAATTTAACCAGGGCAAAATGAGATACGGGGTTTGTTTGAGTTTTTTCCTACGTAAAAAAATTTCAATACAAAAGAAAAAACTGTAAAAAATAGTTTGGAAAGGGTTAAAAATTTACTAATGAAATTCATTTGGGGACTGAAAATCCAGAGGTCGAAAAAATAAAACCCTTTTGGGGCTTACAAACATATCAAAAAATTTCCCTTTGAATGTATTTATTTTTTTATAATTTAAAACCCAAAAATTTAAAAAAACCAATTTAAATCCCCAAGGGCCAAAAAACAGAAAATTTAAAATTTGAAAAAACTTTTTAAAAATTTAGAAAAAAGAAAAATTTTTATTTTTTTTAGAAAAAAAGCATAAAAAAAAAAGCCAAAAAACCAGCCCAGAAAAAAAGGGGTGAAAAAAAGGACCAAAAATAGGGCAAATAAATATAATGTAATTTTAACAAAACAAAATTTGGGCCAAAAAGAAATAAAAAATCCCGGGCGCCCCCCTGCAATGAATGGACAGGTTCTTATTTTTTTTTCGTAGGTAAAAATTAAAAATGGGGGGAGGACAAAATCTAAAAAATAATCCAGAAATCACATCGTATAAATTTTTTAAAAAATTTTAATATGAAAATTTGTTTTTAAATAAAATAATATTTGAGCCAAAAAAAAAAAAAATTTAAAATTTTGTACAAAAACCCTTTTGGGTTTTTGCAACTACAGAGGTCAAAAATGTTTCCCCTGTAGTTCTTGTGCAAGTTTCCCACAAAAACTGAAAGAAAGGGTTTTTGGGGGCCCCCCTCCTCCATAGAGTTTCTTCCCCAGATCTTTCGGGTTTTTGGGAAAGCTTTTCCCCGGGGCCCCTAAAAGGGTTTTTTCAGCCCCCATAAAAGGGATTTTCGTTTGGGGTTCAGGAAATGGAGACTGGCAATGTAATTAAAAATTATATATATATTTTTATATATATATATAATATATATATATATTTTAATTTTTTTCAAAAAAAAGAGAGAAAAGAGAGAAAGTGTCTGGGGAAACCTTTTTAACCCCATACACACACATGTAACTTGTTTAAAAAAAAAAAGTTTTAAAGGGCAACATATATGTACAGGGGGGGGCCCCCCAAAAACGGCCACCCCTGTTCCCCTAGAATATGAGCAGGCCCCACTCCAAAACAAAAACTCAAAAAAAATTACCGGGAATGATATATTTGGCTCACAGAAAAGAAAAAATCCCTAGTATAAAAATTTCATAAATCTCATAAATACCGTAAAAGAAACCCAAAGCAAACCTATTACGGATCATCACAATTAAACTAACATATAATAGACAAAATACAAAAGATAGGTACAAATATAAATTCCACTAATATCACTTTTCATAAACCACGTTGCCCTTATATAATTAACAAACGTTTTTAGATTCACCTGCAGGTGGATACCCCAAAAGCAGCTATAGAAAAAACTGATCAAAACTCCAAGATCAAAAAAAAAAAAATATCCAAAATGGGCACCCCCCCCTCAACACCGGCCACCCCACCTCTCACGGGCTCAAGTCCGTGCTGAAATATGTCATGTGAATTTACCCTTAGGCCCCCCGCCCCACACGGCTTATTGCGAGGAATTGGCCCTTTATTCCCGCCGGTTTTGCGCTTCAAAAACGGCGCCAATCCCGGGGAGTCATTACGGTAAACCACTGCTTCATAGAAACAGTGGTTTCCCCTCCCTTCCCCCCCCCCGGGAAAAATCCGCCGCGGGGGAAAAAAGTACATCACATTATTTTACGGCGCACGCCCGTAAAAAATGCATTGTCTATGGGGCCGGGGGGCGCCCGCCCCTCCGGCCCCGCCCCTCCCGCCCCTTTTTCAGGGCGGATTTGTGCGCTAAATGGGGCGCAAAAATCCGGGGAAAAATAAGCCGTGGTAAGGGGTTTTTAGAGGGACATTGCTGAAGGAGGGTTTTAAACAGGAGGGTTAAAGTGTGTCAGGAAGGAAGATAAGCAAGCTCCTGTGCTGCTGATATGACAAAGTAGAGAGTGATGTCACCAGGTCAGGGCTCTTAGAGCAGGGAGAGCTGGTCGGTAACCTAGGAAACCTTCTGTAAACAAGCAAAAGATAAGAACTGTTCTAATTTTGAAAGAAAGCAAACAGCAATGTATTTGGAAAATATTCTTTATTTTCCTTTACATATATGTGTAAAGTTAATTAATGTGATAGGAATATCCCTTTAATAAAAGAAAGCTATAGAGTAGCCAAAAGAACGCTTGATACGCATATTAATAGCTCTGCACTGAGAATGCAGATGACCTCAACTGACATTTTCATAATAACAATTTTAAAAAAAATAGTTTTCTAAAATAATTGACCAAAAGAAAATTTAAATTCTCATTTGCCAAAATGTAAAAAAAAAATTGAACATGCCTTTGCCACTGAATAAGCATGCAATATTTGTAAGTCTAGAAAACTTGTATTTCAAGTGCAGATTCTTAAAGATGTGTCCTTTATTGACAGCAAGAAACAGTTTATCTTGGTGATTTCAGAGCTGTTAAATGGTTTGCGTACTTCTGAACAAATGCGTTTGATGTAGCTCTTACTCGTTCACATTGACCATAGACTGTTTGTAATCTATAGTTGTAGTCAAAGGGGACAGCCAGGAGCTGTTGTAGGGGAAAAATTAAAATTTTAGAATGGTTTATTCCAGGTTAAACATCTTTACATAACAACCCAATCTGGCCACTGAATCCAATAAATATAAGTGCCATATCTATAGTGTTGTTCAAAAATAATACAGTATTAATATAAATAATATAATAGTTTAAAAAATGTGAGGATGACTCATTTTTGAAAAAAACTGAAAAATTGGGTAGATTTAACTCATTTTAAAGGGATTGTTCACTACGGATTGCTTTTTATTTTAAAGATCTTGCAAAAACAAGTCACTTTGAATATGTGTCTTTTAAAACACATCCACCTATTCTAAGATATCCCCTCTTGTATGGGCTGCAACAGCTTCTCGGGTCGCTAATCAAAACTGTTTATCTACCTGATGGCTGTCAGCACGGGTCCTATAGATTACGACCTGGCTTCAAACTGCACCTATAAAAACCAGTAAAACACCCCCCTGAATTAAAAGTAAAACCCAAAAAAAACAGGATAGGTAGATAAATCAATGTAGTGAGACAACCCCTTTAATACAAGGAAAATAGGTTAAATAACTTACAGATAAAACCTGCCCTATTTCCACCATAAATAGAAAATATTTTTAACTAACATAGGTTCCTTGGAATAGTAAAATATTTTTTGTAGAATCATTTATCATTTATCCTTTACTGGTTTTCATTACATTAGAAAGTGTCACTACTAGAGATGGGCGAATCGATTCTAACGAAGTGAAATTCGTTTAGAATTTCGGGAAAAAACTTCTTTGGGACAAAGTCAAACTTCGGGTAAACGAATGTGCTTTTTGTTTGATAAAAGGGCTGCGAGCCCCTGACGCTAAATGGGCAAAGCACTCTGGGAGGAAGAAGGGCATAGCCTGATGACATGGCAGGTGAACCCAAAAACAGAGCCGGCGGTTCTGACGTCCCCCGCACTATATAAGTCCGGGCGCGCGCCGGGACCACACTCCTCTCACTGTGCTCTCGGGGAAGGGTGCTCCGCGGCGAAAACTCTTACTGAAAAATTTTGATTTTTTTACAGCGATTTTTGTGGGGGTTCTCATTTGTTCAGAGCGTTTCTTAATTTCTATTTCTAATTTTTTGGGGATTGATCTGAAATCCATTGTGGTCCACTGCAGCTGCTATACATTCAATTTCCAAAGTGGGTCTAAGCCGTTCCTGTTGTATTCTTTTAAAAAGAAACAGCGTTTTACAATAAAAATACCACTTCTTTTTTGGCTGCCAATTCATTGCGCTTTTACATCCAGGGGTTAAATTTACGTTGTTTTGCGGGTGTTGACCCCAAGAAACCTTTTTTTCAACGCCAAAAAAAATAAATTTTTCCTGTAGCCAAATTTCACAAGCAAATTAAAATTACAACTGTATTTCTTTTTGTGTGGGTAGAAAAACCAATTTAACAGACAAAGCTCTAGTTTTGTGGGGCTCAATTCTTTGGCGCAATTTACATCCGGGGGTTAATTAACGTTGTTTTGCGGTGTTTACAAAAATAAACCGCCCTTTTCAACCCAAAATATATACTTTTTTTCCTGTAGCCAAATTTCACAAGCAAAGTTTAATTAAACGTATCTCTTTTTGTTGGGTAGAAAAACAGAAAATTGTAACACCTAAAAAAGTACTAGTTTGTCGGCTCAATTTTTTGGCGAAATTTTACATCCGGGGGTTAAATTAAGCGTTGTTTTGCTGGTGTGCTGACCCCCAAAAAAACTTTTTTTTACAACCCAAAAATATATAATTTTTTCCCTGTAGCCAAATTTCACAACAAAGGGTTAATTAAAGTATCTCTTTTTTTGTGTGGCGTAGAAAACACCAATGTAAACGCTACAAACGCAACTAGTTTGTGCGGCCAATTCTTTGGCGCAATTTTACATCCGGGGGTTAATTTTTAAGCGTTTTTTTTTTGCTGGGTGTGACCCCAAGAAACCGTCTTTTTCAACGCCAAAAATAAAAATTTTCCTGTGCCTAATTCAAAACAAAGGTTAATTACAACTGTATTTTGTTGTGTGCGTAGAAAACACGCAATTGTTACACGCTACAAAGCTACTAGTTTGGGGGCTCATTTTTTTTGGGCGCTTTTTACATCCAGGGGTTTAATTAAGCGTTGTTTTTGGTTGCTGACCCCAAGAAACCGTTTTTTTTAAAAAACCGGCAAAATATATAAATTTTTCCTGTAGCCAAATTCACAAGCAAAGGTTAATTACAACTGTATCTTTTGTTTGTGGCTAGAAACCCCAAATTTGTAAAACCTCAAAACAATTTTTTGTGCGGCTAATTCTTTGGGCAATTTACTCCAGGGGTTAATTAAGCGTTTTTTGCTGGGGTGCTCCCCCCCCCAAGAAACCATCTTTTTCAACCCAAAATATATAAATTTTTCCCTTACCTAATTCACAAGAAAAGGGTTTAAATTACAAACTGTATCTCTTTTTGTGTGGCGTAGAAAAACACCCCAATTGTAAACACGCTAAAAAAACTATAGTTTGTGCGGCTCAATTTTTTGGGCGAAAATTTACACCCAGGGGTTAATTAAGGTTTTTTGTGGTGTCTGACCCCAAGAAACCATCTTTTTCAACCCAAAAAATATAAAATTTTTCCGTAGCCTAATTCACAAGAAAGGTTAATTACAACTGTTCCTTTGTGTGGCGTAGAAAACACGAAATTTGAAAACACGCTAAAAAAAGCACTAGTTTGTGGGCTAAATTTTTTGGGCGAAATTTCACCAGGGGTTAAAAAGCTTGTTTTGCTGGGTGCTCCCCCAAAAAAACCGCTTTTTCAACGCCAAAATATAAAAATTTTTTCTGTAGCCAAATTTTCACAAGCAAAAGGTAATTAAAAACTGATCTCTTGTTTTGGGGGAGTAAAAAACACCAATTGTAAAAAACCTACAAAGTACAGTTTGGGGGCTCAATTTTTTGGGTGAAATTTTACACCGGGGGTTTAAATTTAAAGGTTTTTTTGCGGGGTGCTGCAAAAAAAACCGTTTTTTTTAAACCCCAAAAATTTAAAAAATTTTTTTTCCTGACCTAATTAAACCCCGAGTTAATTAAGCCTTTTTTGTGCTTTTACATTTAGTAAAACCCCAAAGTGTTTTTAAAGAACATCAAGTAAATTTTTCCTGGCCATTTGTGGAGCGCAATTTATACCCCAAGGGTTACCCAAGCTTTTTACTGGGTCATTTGGATCAAAAACAGGTGAAATATTTATCTAAACAGATATCTACAAACAGTGCTGTACATTTTAAAACAACAGTATGTCAACAAGAGGTGGCAGGTCTGCCCCTGCAGTGGCAGTGGCACAAACTTCCTAACAGGCCCCGGTCGCAGCACAGAAAGGGGAAGCGCAGAAGGGGGTCACTGGGTAATCCAAATGCCGCTGCATTAGCGGCCGGGGTTTTGTTCACAACCCAAAGGGGTTCTTGTTTGGGGTTGACTGGGTCATCCTCTTCCTCCAGATGACATCGAAAACCCCCAGCCAAGAGTCGGTGGGAACCTCAGCCCAAAACCATTAGTTGGCATCCCCCGGGAGCGGGTCAGGGGCCCCTCCCCTGTCCTCACCCCGCCTCTGTCCCCCCGGTTCTTTCACCCCAGAGATCTCTAGGGGTCTGGGTCAGCGCCACTATATGGGAGGTGAACAATTTGAGGAGGGCAGTCAGCGCTACTTGCAGCGAAAAAATGGGGCCAATATCGCCTGCTTCTTGCAGTAGGGGGCAAAGTATAGTTTTGGGGAAGTGCATGGGAGGTAGTTGGAGAGTCAGCCTCGCATACCAAGACCGGGATGAGGACAGCATTACGATAAAACACAAATAATATGATGTAGCCGACCGACTTGGGAGCCGGGGAGGCAAGGGCTTTATCATCGTCGGAGAAGGGGGGGTCAGCTTTCGCGTGGCAGCAGTGACCAGCAAGTGGGGCGTGGGCCATGGTCAGCGGATAGCAGCAGGTAGGTCGGGAGCCAAACGGCCACGGGAAAAAACCCGCTTCGCAGGGCCAAAAAAAAATGCAGCACAGGGGGTCCGAGGCCGGCGGGAGTATCCTCAGTGCGGGGCTTGGGGGGTAAAATCCCATACTGGCGGTTTGGCAGTTCTTTGCTAAGACACCGGAGGAGCCAATATGGGGATTTTGAATTGGGGCAGAAAGTGAAGCGGGCCAGGGGGCAAACGTGGCACCACGGCCCTGGTCAACACATGCAGCGTCACCATCCGGTGGGCCCGGGGAAACGTGGCTCAAGTGGGGGTCCATCCGCCCCCCGCAGCAACAGCAGCAGCACGCCCCGTGGGGTCATGCCTTGCAGCCAGTCAAGCCCACCCTTGCAGAAAGGGGGCTGTTTCTCTTTGAATCATCTCCCGGGCCAGATGCTCCTGCTCCCCGTACCATGGGCCACAGTCCCCTTTAGCGAGGCGATTGCAAAGAAAAACAGTTTTGGGCCAACCATCCAAAGGGGAGCAGCTGACCGGGCTCCGTCCAAGTTGTTGGTATGCAGTCCCTCCCCCTTTCCCAAAGGTGGACTTGCACCGTTCAGAGAACTTTAAGGCTTGTGCCCAGCCGAAGGAGAGTTCCAAACCGTAAAATTTTTTTTTCCAAAAAGGCAGTCCAGCACTTATAAATATGTAAACAGAAGGTGGGTCATCCTTGAGCTATCGGTTTGTTCCAAGTGCACGGCAGCGCGGATGTCTGGAGCGTAATACGGGCGGGGCCCTTTAAAGGCCCCCTGGGTGAATGTGCTTCCAGCCCAGCACACCAACAACTTGGAAGGAGACTCGGGTTTTCCCCACGTTTTCAAACTGCTGCACCTGCGCCAAGTCCGCCTCCTCCCCCTCCAACCCCCCCCCATCTCAGCCCCCACAAGTACTGCTCCACATACCAATTGTAGGGCACAGCGGGGTCACCATTTACACCTGGTTGCCTCGGCGAACGAATCACACAGGGGAGAAATGCTCCCCCGTCATGCAGCAAGAAATCGATGGGGTTCTTCTCCGGCCAAAATGCAAATCGGAAAACCCTGGTGACGGACAATGGGAGAACATGGTGTCCGCACTGCCCGAGGAGGGAGGTCCATGCGCCCCCGCATGGGGCATGTGTTCAATCTGGTTGTGAAAAGGTTTCCTGAAGTCTTTCCCCCGATCTTAGAAAATTCTGAAAAGGGCCGAAATGTGCAGCATTTATCCATTTATACAAAGCCAGAACACCCTCCCGAGTTTCAGCGGCAGAACGGCCTCCCCCAACACACTTGAATGCATGTTTACCCGCTGGAATTTTTCCCGCCTGCCATGTTTGGAAAAGACTGAAAAAAACAAGAAAAAGGGCCTTAAGATTTTTTGAGACCCGGCAGACAGAAACTCCCCCTGTGTAACTTTGATGTTAGCCCGTGGCAGCTCAAAGGTGAAACCTGCAGTTTGTTGAGGCCCCTTCGAGGAGGTGACTTTTATTTGTCATCGCCCCGGATACGGGTGAATAACTTCATTCCATGCTTCATGCCTGGAAACAGATCTGGGAAAAAAAACTGTCTGGGCAGGGGAGGAGACGTGGCGACTACATCTCAAACCACATGAGTCCGGGGGGGAATGATATGGAGGAGGAGGGGGGAGGACATTGGGGGCAAAGCATTTCTGGTGAAAATTGATGGTTTTTAACCCAGGTACAAAGAGGAGGAGGGGAGGACAGGGAGGAGGTGGATGGAGATAGGAAGCAGGAGTGACCCAAGCAGGGCAGTTTAAAGTGGAAATACAACCCCTCGGAGCAAATTTTGGCCAATTTCCTGCACTTCTTAAATTTTTCCCGGCTAGTGACAGCCGAATAGTCGCATCCGGCAGAGGGATGATTCTGGGGTTTACCCTATTGGACCCCTTGCTAACCCCCGGCAAAAAGGGAGCCTTTTTCCCCAGCTATTGAGGGGAAGACAAACCAAAAACTATAGGGAAAAACCTCCGTAAAAATTGGCTGCTGCCATGGCGGCATCGTCCCTCCTTGACACTGACCGGGGGGTTCCTCAGCGCTCACTACACTGCCGCGGGTCGGGAAGGTGGGGGGAGGGGGCAGAAAACCGCTCCATCATAGTAACCTAAGTTGGGTCACTGTACAGCTTTCTTCACCCGCCTAGTGAGGAGGGGGAGCGCCAGCACCTGAGCAGTCCCTGAACCCAAAAGGTTGTGGCTACTTGGACGCACCTGCACCTCAGTTTAGAAGATGCTGGGCTACTGGGGACCAAAAATGGATGTGTGGCCGACTTGCCGAGTTTTTCAGGGAAAGCTGCCGCCCGGCCAGTAGTGTGGCATCGAGCGGGTTTCAGGCGGCGGGGGCCATGTTACCCCCCAAAGGGGAACCCCCTTGTCCCTGGGGAAAAGTGGAACGACGACCTTTTAAGATGAATCAGGCGGATTCGGGGCCCGGATTTCCCCCACCAAGCCTTTGGGGGTCAGTCTGGGGTTCAAACTACCTCCCCACCACTATTTCTGAGCCGCCACCCACCATCCACACATTGCTGACAGTTTTACCATCTGCCACCCCTCTTTTCCAAGGACTGGTATTGCCACCCACCCCAACACTCGTCATTGTGCCCTCTACGACCCCCTGGCTGTGCTGTTTTCTGTTGCCGGACATCCACCGTTCATTGTCCCCGTCGCCTCATGCTGCTGCTGTGGCTGTGCCTGTCCTCCACACGTGGGGCAGTGCCACTGCCCGACCTCATGCTGCTGCCCCGTGCCTTCCGCTCTCGCACTGTGCCCTCTGTGGCTTCCTCCTTTTTGGGGCCCCCTCCAGAATGTATTGTGCCACTGCCGATCTCATGGCTGCCCTTGACCCCCAACTGTTGATTGTGCCCCTCGTGGCCCAATCGTTTTGCCGCCTCCAGAATGCATTGTGCCCTGCCTGATTTATGTGCTCTGTCGTGACCTCCCAAATGTATCATTGTCCACTCTGTCCTAAAATGTTTTTGCCGCCCCCCAGAATGTCATTGTGCCCCTGCCCTGATCTCATACTGCTGCCGCCGGACCTCCACGCTGGTGATGTGCCACTCGTGGCCTAAACTGTTTTGCCCCCTCCAGAAATTCATTGTGCCACTGCCTGATCTCAGCTGCTGCTGTCTGACCTCCACACGATCATTTTCCACTCTGTGGCCTAATATGTTTTGGGGCCCCCTCCAGAATGCATTGTGCCACTGCTGTCCTGCTGCTGCTTCGGGCCTCCCCACTGTATAATTTTGCCCCTCTGTGGCCAAAAATTTTTTTGCCGCCTCCAGAATGTCATTGTGCCACTGCGACCTATACTGCTGCCCGCCGGACCCCCAAACGTGGATTGTGCCCCTCTTTGGCCCAATACTTTTGCCCCCCTCCCGAAAGTCATTTTGCCACTGCCCGATCTCATACTGGCCGCCGTGACCTACACACTGTGTGATTGTCCCTCTGTGGGCCCCAATATGTTTAGCCGCCCCCCAGAAATTCATTGTGGCCATGCCTGATTTCCATACTGCTGCCGCCGTGACCTCCCACAGTTGATTGTGCCACTCTGTGGCCCAATACGTTTTGGGGGCCCCCTCCCGAATTCATTGTGCCCCTGCCTGATTTTTTTGCTGCGCTGTCGTGACCCCCACAATGTATCATTGTGCCACTCTTTGGTAATACTGTTTTTTCCCCCCTCCAGAAAGTCATGTGCCACTGCCTGATCTCATACTGGCCGCCGGGACCTCCACACTGTGTGAATTTTTCCCAATTCTGGGGGGCTTCCTCCTTTTTGGGCCACCTCCAGAATTTTCTTTTGAGCCCTGCCTAAACCTCTACTGCTGCCCCCCGGAAAACCTCCGTTTCTCAGTCATTGTGCCACTCTGTGGGCCTTCCTCGTTTTCCACCTCCAAAAAGCATTGTGCCACTGCCTACCCATGCGCGTGGCGGGCCCCCCCGCCCCCCTCCACAATCGTAAACTAATGTTCCCAAACCTGAGCTCTAAAGCTTTTTTTTTTTTTCCTTTTTTCCGGGGGCGGGCCCTTTTAACAGGCTACTTTCCCCCGCTTATTTTTTTTGGTCATTTTCCCCTTTTAAAATGCCCGGGGAATTTTTATAGTGAAGCGTTTTCTAAGAGGGGGCGGAAAGCCCACTGCGTGTCAAAACTAAAACAAAACCTTTGAAATGAAGAAAAAACCAAGCCCCCTCTAAAATTTTTAAAAGCAGGGCCCCCAACTTTTCAAACAGCACCCTGCAGGCTCTGTGCACCCCTGGAAATAGCTGTTTTTTAACGTAAAATTCGGGGCCGAAGTAATTCCGGAAAACGAAACAAATTTTAGGTGGGGAAAAATTTCCGGCGAAGGGGGAACCGAATCGAATTTTTTAAAAAATTTTCCCCCAAACCTACCCACTCCCCTATAAAAAAAAAAGAAAAAAAGAAAGGACCATATTTTCCCCAAGGAAGGGCAAAAAAGGCTTTGGGCCCCTGAAAAAAGAAAAAACAAAATTTCCCCTTTGGAAATCAGCTGTTTTTAAAGAGAACACCCCCACTGCTACAAAAAAAAAATTTTTTGGGGAAACCCCAGTTTTTTGGGTTGAAAACAAAATCCACAAAAATTTCCTTTTTTAAGAAAAATTTTTGGGGAAAAAAAATTAAGTATTTGGGTTAAATATCTTTTTTTATTTTTACATAGAGAAAAAAAAATATGGGTTTCCCAAAAATGTCAAGAAAAAAAATTTTTTGGTACAGAAAAACCTTTAAAAAAAACTACATCAAAGAAAAAGGAAATTATCTAACCCCCCACTATTGGGGTTCATTTTCATTTTTGGGGACATAAAAAAGGGTACCGTTTAAAGCAATCAGCTACAACATCAACAGCTACACTTATGTCTTTGAAAAAAAGAAAGGGAAAAGCCCCAAAACCTTTATCAAATGGGGGGCAAAATTTCCCCGCATCAGCCCCCCCAAATCATAAAGAGGGTACAGGCTAAATCAGTCTGCAAACCACTTTATTCCTAGGGGCCCGTTTTGTGGCTCCCCAGAAGGTGGAACCCCCCCCCCAATCAAACAGTGGGGGCATATCCTTTTCAATATGCCTTTACTTTTAAAAACAAGGGGGGTAAAACCCTTTAAAAAAGCAAAAAATATTATCTCTGCAAAAACCAAAAAAATAAAAAAACCAAGAAACAATGGAAGCTTTCAGATTTGAGGAGCTATTCAAATGCAAAAACTGCACACTCTGGTTAACTTGTATAATTGATCACTTAACTGTCTTTCATTGTTGCAACTTAAATGCTAAAGTATCCCCCCTGTTTTTTCCCTTTCTCTCAAGGGTTTGGTTTTTGGGAATTTTTAAAAAGGCTTGGGGTAAATTTTAACAACCAGTTTGGGGGAAAATACAAAAAATTGGGAAATGGTTTTTTTTGTTTTCTTTTTTATATTTTTTTCCTTGAAAAAACTCTTTAAAAAGGGTTTTTATGGCTAAAAATAAATAGGGAAAAAAAAGGGATAATATTTGATGAATGAAAAAGGGCCCGATTGGAAGCACCGTGGGGGATTAAAAAGAATTAACTTGCAGAAGAGGAAAATTTTTGTCCCCGAATTTTTTTTTACATAGACCAGTTTTATTATTCTACAGG
>JAODAL010022741.1:0-64101 GCA_025379985.1 Phyllomedusa bahiana
CACTACACTGAAAGAAAAAAGTGTCCCCTTGAACTTTTTTTGATGGGTTTTTAGATAGGGGGAAAAAAGCTGACCCATGTGATAATAGGATTTTTATGATAGGGGAAAAGGGGCCCCGGGAGCTCTGGATAATGGGGGTTTATATGATAGGGAGAGAAGTGAGCTCGGGTTTTATTGGGTTTATTTGATAGAGGAGGGATCTGAGCCTTAAATTTAATTGGGTATTGAAGGGGGGAAAAGTGAGCTCTGAGTATTTGGGGTTTTTGGGTAAGGGGGGGAGCGAGCCTGGATTTAGGGTTATATGATAAGGAGGGACTGGCTCTGGATATATAGGTTATAATAGGGGGAAAAAATTGACTTTGATAATTTGGGGTTATATGATAGGGAGAGGAGCTGGCCTGTGTTTAGGGTTACATGTAGGGAGAGAAGTGGCTATGGATATTAGGGTTATTGAAATAGGGAGAGAAAGCCGGGCTCTGGATATATGGTTTTATGATAGGGAGAGGAGCTGAGTCTGTGATTTTTGGGTTATATGATAAGGAGAGAAGTGAGCTCTGTGTATTAGGTTATATGTAGAGGGAGAAGCCGGGCTCTGTGATTATAGGGTTATTGTTTAGAGGAGGAGCTGAGTCTGTGTATTTTTTTTATTGATAGGGGGAAGAACTGGTCTGTGATATATGGGTTATAATAGGGGGGGAGAACCGGGCTCTGTGATATATGGGGGTTTATTGATTTGGAGCAGGAATGCTGAGTAAAATGTACAGAAGAAAAGCATTCTGAAAGTGCAATTACTGCTTACCCACCCAAAAATTGATTGCCCTTTGTCTGTATCCCTTTGATGCGGGAACCCCTGCAACCCTTTTATGAACAGGATAAACAGGACTCCTGCAACATGTTTGCTGGGTTTCTGTTTATTGAGTTTATACTCTTTGGTATAAATTATGTGTTCCCATTGGTTCTGCCGGTTGGTACAATTCCATTGATTCCAAATATGTAGGGTTTTCATTATGTCTTAGTACCAAAAATCCAAACATTTTCTATATCTTACTTTGTGTTGGGCCATTTTCTGTGCCAAAAATTTTTTTTTTTTATACTCTTCTATTAACCTGGTGTTTTAAATTTTTTTTCGAGCTTAAAGAGCTTTGTAGTGAGAAAACCCCTTTAAGTTTGTATTTTATTGGTACCATTTTGGGTAGATGTGACTTTTTAAATCATGTTTTTTTCCCCTTTTTAAAGGGGGATTTTAAAATCAAAAATGCCATTTTACTCCTACCTTTTGGGTTTTTTCAGGAAGGATTCAAGCCGGGGTTTTCCTGCTTCGCTTTATGTGCTCAAAATTTGGGTGTATGATTTGTTTGAATGCCTTGATGTGACCCAGCAGGGTTGACTCACCCCTACTTTCCCTACTTTTTGCTATCTAGTCAAACAAAGGGCTGTTTTTATAAAGAACTGTGAGGGTGCAATAACTGAATGTTTTTGCACTTGCCTTTCAGCTAGGGGTCCCAGGGGTTTAAATCCCTGTTGGGAAATAACATGGGATTTTTTTTCTCAAGCACAGCCCGATTGGGTTTTTTTTTACTTTTTATTTCATTGTTTTAATAAATTTTCTAAGGAGTACAGAGGGCTGGAGCGATGAAAGCACCTGGGGGATAACACTCAGCAGTGAGTGGTGTGTTTTTTTTAAGCAGGGAAGAGATGACAGGGAGCTGCTGAGAGGGAGAGGATGTCTGAGATGTGCAGCCAGGACTGAGGGGGTCTCATCACGGCTATCCCCTGGAGATGAATTTTTCCATGGGTCCTAAAGGGGCCTAAAACAAAAATGGTGCAGAATTTTCAATAATGATAAATGGTGAAAATGTGGAATATTTAATTTGCAAGCTTTATACATCAATTTTACTTGATGCAAAACCCCTTTAAGCATAATATGTGTCTGTTTTGGGTGTGAATTCAGAATTGTCAAAAATTTAAGGCTGTTTCATACACTTTTTCTCTAATGTAGATTCGCGTTGGGGTCCACATACAGTGAAGAAGGAAGTTATTATGCCCGACCTGTGATTTTTCCCCAGCACCGTCCTGATGTCACTCACTACACCTGGTGGATGGGTTATATTACCCAAAGAGGCCGGGGAAACTCTGACCATAGACCCAATGAGGACGGGGGAGTATTCGTGTTCGCCACAACCCTGGGAACTCCTCCTCGGAAGAGATCCTCATGGAAAGTTAGTGATGATGAGAGTTATAGTCCTCCCAAAACCTTTTTGTTGGGGGGCCGTTTTTGTTTCTATATCAAAAAAAAAAAAGAAATTGAATGGGGAAAATAAAGGGAAAAAAGGGATAACGCCTTCTTAAGTAGGGAGGAGTTGCTGGAAGTTGGTAAGCATTTCCTGTGTAGAGAAGAAGAGAATAACATTTTAGGTAAACTTATGAGATTAAAGATAAAAAAAACACAAAGGGTCCAGATGGTATATTTGATATTTCTGATTGCAACCTAACTGATATGGCAAAATGGTCGTTTTCTATAGGTGATGTTCTTGATGATTTTTTAATGGCTCATGTTAATCACATCCTCAGGAATAGTAGTAGAGTAACTACAAACCAGTTAGTAAAAAAGAAGCTGGTAACTACATGCAAGCTAAAGGTATTTTCACACAGCGTTTTTGCGGCACGTATTTTGCCGTGTATTTGCGCTTTATACGTGGAGAAATGCGCACCGCAATTACTCCTTGTCTCTGAATTATGCCTCGTCTCCCTGTGTGTACGACACAATCATATCATATGCCCGGGGAGAGAAGAAACAGGTCACTTCTTCGTGGTGCTTACGCGCCGCTGACAATAGAAATTAATGCGGTCGGCCGAGGGGGGCGCCCCCCCTGTGCTTTGGAAGTACGCGTTTCAAAAACACTGGGCGTATTGCGGCGCATGCAGTATGTGCCCCAATACCTCGTGTGAACATAACCTAAGAAAGAAGACGATACCTATAGTCAGCTTAGCAAAAAAGAAGAAGCCCTTAAGTACAGGTCAGTTAGTAGAGAAGAAGCCGGTAACTATAGACCAGTTAGTAAAAAAGAATCTGGTATTACATGCTGTTTAGTAGAGAAAAAGCCAGTAACTACAGGCCAGATAATAGAAAAGAAGCCGATGAACTAAAAATGTGTAAAAATCTTTCTGAGGGCTTTCACACAACTGAAAGATACAGAATCTCGGACTAACTTGATTAATAGTGAGTGTGGAATACTATAAAATATAGCACATAGCGATGTATGAAAACGTATAAAATATATAATAAACTGGCACAATGAAGACCATTGTAACGGTCAGGTAGTGGATCCACTGACCGCCGCAAGCGAGGGTGGAAGCCCACACCAGGGAGCGGAATCTAAGTAGGTCCCGGTATTCACCAGAGCCCGCCGCAAAGCGGGATGGACTTGCTGCGGCGGGAATCTACCAGGTCGCTTCCACTGGCGGGACTTGCTTGCGGTGGCGGCCAAGGGTAGGTGAGGTACAGAATCGGCAATCAGGCTCGTAGTCGGGGACAGGCAGGAGGTCAGGGCAGGCGGCTGAGATTCGAGAACGTGGACGGGCCGGAGGTCAGGGTAGGCGGCAAGGTTCGTGTTCGGTAAACGTAAGAAAACGGGTTCGGTACACGGCAGGCAAGACAAGGCTTTCTGGAACGCTTTCAGGCATGAGCACTAAAGATCCGACAAGGCAGCCAGGAAGAGGCCGGACTTAAATAGGAGCAGTGCCCAGTAATGGCCAATTACCGGTGCACTGTCCCTTTAAATCTCACACTGCCAACGCGCGCGTGCCCTAGGGGTCGGCGCCGTGCGCGCCGAGGGACAGAGATGGACGGGACAGGAGCGTGGCTGGGTAAGTGACTGGGAACACGGGCAAAGGAGTGAGCGGACTCCGGACCCGAGGGCGCCGCTCGGAGTCGGGGCACGGATGCGCCTGCGACCCGGGACGAGGGTCGCAGGGGTACCCGTGACAACCATGAAATTCCAAAATAAATACTGTCAGATTAATTTTGCTTTAAAATATTAAGAACAAAAGATACTATGTATTTCTCTTGCACACTGTCAGGCATACAGGTCTCAAGAAATGTGGAGATATATACACAATGGGTGACATGTACAGTGGGGAAAAAAAGTATTTAGTCAGCCACCAATTGTGAAAAGTTCTTAAAAAGATGAGAGCATCCTGTAATTGACATCATAGGTCGACCTCAACTACGAGAGAGAAAATGAGAAAACAAATCCAGAAAATCACATTGTCTGATTTGGAAAGAATTTATTAGCACATTATGGTGGAAAATAAGTATTTGGTCAATATCAAAAGTTCATCTCAATACTTTGTTCCATCTCCTTTATTGGCAATGACAGAGGTAAAACGTTTTCTATAAGTCTTCACAAGGTTGGCACACACTGTTGCTGGTATGTTGGCCCATTCCTCCATGCAGATCTCCTCTAGAGCAGTGATGTTTTGGGGCTGTCGCTGGGCAACACAGACTTTCAACTCCCTCTAAATGTTTTCTATGGGGTTGAGATCTGGAGACTGGCTAGGCCCCTCCAGGACCTTGAAATGCTTCTTATGAAGTCACTCCTTTGTTGCCCCAGCCACATTTAATCTTCAATGCCCTTGCTGATGAAAGGAGGTTTGCACTCAAAATCTCACGCTTCATGGCCCCATGACCCTCTCTCCTCCAGACACAATGAGTTGTGTTTCTACCAAACAGTTCTACTTTGGTTTCATCTGACCACATTATATTCTCCTAATAGTCTCCTGGATCATCCAAATCCTCTCTAACAAACTTCAGACGGGCCCGGATATGTACTGGCTTAAGCAGGGGGACACGTCTGGCACTGCAGGATCTGAGTCCCTGGCGGTGTAGTGTGTTACTGATGGTAGCCTTTGTTATGTTGGTCCCAGCTCTCTACAGGTCATTCACTAGGTCCCCCGTGTGGATCTGGGATTTTGTTCACTGTTCTTGTGATCATTTTGACCCCACGGGGTGAGATCTTGCGTGGAGCCCCAGATGGAGGGAGATTATCAGTGGTCTTGTATGTCTTCCATTTTCTAATTATTGCTCCCACAGTTGATTTCTTCACACCAAGCTGCTTGCCTATTGCAGATTCAGTCTTCCCAGTCTGGTGCAGGGTTATACTTTTGTTTCTGGTGTCCTTCGACAGCTCTTTGGTCTTCACCATAGTGGAGTTTGGAATGTGACTGTTTGAGGTTGTGGACAGGTGTCTTTTATACTGATAACAAGTTCAAACAGGAGCCATTACTACAGGTAATGAGTGGAGGACAGAGGAGCCTCTTAAAGAAGAAGTTACAGGTCTGTGAGAGCCAGAAATCTTGCTTGTTTGTAGGTGACCAAATACTTATTTTCCACCATAATTTGAAAATAAATTCTTTCTGAATCAGACAATGTGAGTTTCGGGATTTGTTTTCTCATTTTGAGTTCGACCTATGATGTCAATTACAGGCCCCTCTCATCTTTTTAAGTGGGAGAACTTGCACAATTGGTAGCTGACTGAATACTTTTTTCCCCACTATCTATATATTTATGAATGTGTCACAACAAAATTTGGCATACAGTGACATACCAGTATTCATACCAGTTTTATGATGGAGAGGCTGAGGCAAATTGTGGCAACATATTGGCACATTCACACTTTATCAGGGGTGCCAATAGGGCAGTACAGGCAGTACTCCTGTCAGGTACCCTAATAAAAAAGGGGCCAACTCATATGTTAAAAAATAGGAACTAGTAATGGGTGGGGCCCCATTTGATTTAGCTGCATGGGGCCCTGACTTTATGCACCACTTTTTGGCAAATAAAGGTGTCTCACAGTGGCACATATTTCTAAAGTGCTGTGAGATACTTTCACGCATACTGATGAATGCAACACTGAATAGTACAACTGTCGAGGCTGCATTGCTCGAGACCTGTGTTCCTAACGAAGCTCGCCAGTGTGTGAGAGAAACACGTAGTATCTTTTGTTCGGACTATGTTTAATAAGTTTTTATACATCGCTATGTGCTATATTTTATATTATTCTGTGCTCACTATTAGCTGAGTTAGCCCGCGCGTCTGTATCTTCCCGTTGTGTGATTGGCCTCATATAGATTTTTACACATTTTTTGTCTGGACCGGTGGACCAATATCTGTGCAAGTGTATCTTCCTCCATGGAGTACAGGCTCCTGAGTAGCTGGACTTTACTCATGCGCTAAAGTGTATTGTACCGTCTTAGTACAACCCCTCAAGGTGAGCGGTTCTATTACTAAAATTATTACTCATATTTCCTGACAATACTATACAAGGTGCGCATGTCCATACTCTCTTTTCAGCAGAAACTCCATAGAAAAGAAGTCGGTAACTACAGATCAGTTAATAGAGAAGAAGCCGGTAACTACAGACCATTTAATAGAGAAAAAGCCGGTAACTACAGACCAGTTAATAGAGAAAAAGCCAGTAACTATTGACCAGTTGGTAGAGGAGAAGCCGGTAACTACAGGCAAGTTAGTAGAGAAGAAGCCACTAACTATGGGCCAGTTAGTTGAGAAGAAGCCGGTAACTACAGGACAGTTAGTTGAGAAGAAGCTAGTAACTACAGGACAGTTAGTTGAGAAGAAGCCATTAACTACAGGACAGTTAGTAGAGAAGAAGCCAGTAACTACAGGCCAGTTAGTTGAGAAGAAGCCGGTAACTACAGGACAGTTAGTAGAGAAGAAGCTAGTAACTACAGGACAGTTAGTTGAGAAGAAGCCATTAACTACAGGACAGTTAGTAGAGAAGAAGCTGTTAACTACAGGACAGTTAGTTGAGAAGAAGCCAGTAACTACAGGACAGTTAGTTGAGAAGAAGCCAGTAACTACAGGACAGTTAGTTGAGAAGAAGCCAGTAACTACAGGACAGTTAGTTGAGAAGAAGCCGGTAACTACATGACAGTTAGTTGAGAAGAAGCTAGTAACTACAGGACAGTTAGTTGAGAAGAAGCCAGTAACTACAGGACAGTTAGTTGAGAAGAAGCCGGTAACTACAGGACAGTTAGTTGAGAAGAAGCCGGTAACTACAGGCCAGTTAGTTGAGAAGAAGTTGGAAACCACATCTCAGTTAATAGAGAAATAGCCAGTAACTACAGACCAGTAAATAGAGAAGACGCTGGTAACTACAGGACAGTTAGTAGACAAGAAGCCAATAACTATGGGCCAGTTAGTAGAGAAGAAGCCAGTAACTACATCTCAGTTAATAAAGAAGAGGCTGGTAACTACAGACCAGTTAGTAGAGAAGAGGCTGGTAACTACAGACCAGTTAGTAGAGAAGAAGCCGGTAGCTACAGGACAGTTAGTAGAGAAGAAGCGGGTAACTACAGGCCGGTTAGTAGAGAAGGAGCTGGTAACTACAGACCAGTTAGCAGAGAAGAGGCCGGTAACTACAGGTCAGTTAGAAGTGGAGAAGCCGGTAACTATAGGTCAGTTAGTAGAGAAGAGGACGGTAACTATAGGTCAGTTTGTAGAGGAGAAGCCGGTAACTATAGGTTAGTTAGGAGAGAAGAAGCCGTTAACTACAGGACAGTTAGTAGAGAAGAACCCGGTAACTATAGGTCAGTTAGTGGAGAAGAAGCCGGTAACTTCAGGACAGTTAGTAGAGGAGAAGCCGTTAACTATAGTTCAGTTAGTAGAAGAGAAGCTGGTAACCATAGGTCAGTTAGTAGAGAAGGTGCTGGTAACTACAGGCCAGTTAGTAGAGGAGAAGCCGGTAACTATAGGTCAGTTAGTAGAGAAGAAGCTAGTAACTACAGATCAGTTAGTAGAGAAGAAGCCGTAAACTACAGACTAGTTAGTAGAGAAGAAGCCGGTTGCTACAGGGCAGTTAGAAGAGAAGAAGCTGTTAACTACAGACTAGTTAGTAGAGAAGAAGCTGGTAGCTACATCTCAATTAATAGAGAAGAATTGGGAAACTATAGGCCAGTTAGAGAAGAAGCCAAAAACCACAGGTGAGTTATTAGAAACTAAGGGCCACATATATGAAAACTGTCCAGGTCTAAAATTCACATTGTTGCCCATAGAAACCAATCAGGGCGCCCCTTTCATTTCATATAGTGCTCTGGAAAAATGAGAGGGGCGCTCTGATTGGTTGCTATGGGCTCTGATTGGTTGCTATGGGAAACAAAGTGAATTTTAGACCTAGACAGTTTTCATACATGTGGCCCTAAATGTTAGTTAATAAAGAAGAAGCTGGTAATTACAGGTAAGTTAGAAAACAAGATTGTAACTACAGTATACATATTTTATCACACCTTTGTTTCAGTCCATTACAGGTGATACGAGTAGCAGCATAAGAAGGGTTCCCGCAATCCACATTTCAGCACATCGTGCTTCAATAACGCGTCACGCCTGCTCTTGTCTTTGGTTGTATATACCAAATATGGAATTATAATACATGATGTGCTGTAGTTAGTAGAGAAGATGTAGATAACCATGTCAGTCAGATTAACAGCTAAGGTCACAAAATATTGAAAACTTTTCTGAAAATAATGAAAACTTACCTAAAAAAACAACAACTTGTTGGACTCAAAACACACGGCTCCAGTTAGGTGAGATCATGTCAAAGTAATCAGAAATTCTGGTAACAGGATTTATCCTCTGGATGGTTCAGTGGATTTACAGTTTGGGGGGATATTTTATACTAAGGTAGTTAATGCTGCACATTCTAAACAGAGACTGGTTACAAGTTGTGACCACCAGGGTTTGTTTTACGACCTGTTCTTTCTGATACCTATGTTGTGACATAGGTGAAGGTTCGATAGGAAGGTTTTTCCCATTTGTTAATGACAAAAGTGTTTTCTAGAAGATATGCACAGTGAAAGCAGCAACTTCTAAAAGTAATATATTGCACTTATATTGTAATAATGTAATAATCTCCTGTCTGAGGAACTACATAGTCAAGTCATTACTATGACCATTTCCTGCTTTCAGGATGGGCAATGCATGGCTCATGATGGAAGTCTTGTTTGGTGAGCTGATTGGTGGGTAAATAAGGTGTGATAGGCTGTCTGCACACATATCATTTGTTACTGTTATGAGTGATAGGGACAACTTATAAGAGTTGGGATGATTCTTGGCTTTCTAGATTTTGGAAACTGTGCAGTTTGTGACCAGTTTAAAGCTCTGGTGGTGAAAGTGTATTATGAAGGGACAAATGGCGCCATTGGGAATAAATGGCATAGAAACAGCAGAGCATCATGCGCCATTGAAGTGAGAGTTGAATGTAAGCTGTGTCTGATACAACACTGAGCCCTACTGTGTATGGGGCCTCCGGAGCAGATGGATGTCACTGCACCTCTGCTAACCCTACTGTGTATGGGGCCCCAGAGAAGACAGGTGTCACTGCACCTCTGCTAACCCTACTGTGTATGGGCCCGGAGAAGATGGATATCACTGCACCTCTGCTAACCCTACTGTGTATGGGCCCTGGAGCAGACGGATGTCTCTGCACTTCTGCTAACCCTACTGTGTATGGGGCCCTGGAGCAGATGGATGTCACTGCACCTCTGCTAACCCTACTGTGTATGGGGCCTGGAGCAGACGGATGTCACTGCACCTCTGCTACCCTACTGTGTATGGGGCCCGGAGCAGACGGATGTCTCTGCACTTCTGCTAACCCTACTGTGTATGGGGCCCTGGAGCAGATGGATGTCACTGTGCCTCTTCTAACCCTACTGTGTATGGGGCCCGGAGCAGACGGATGTCTCTGCACTTCTGCTAATCCTACTGTGTATGGGGACCTGGTGCAGACGGATGTCACCGCACCTCTGCTAACCCTACTGTGTATGGGGCCCCCAGAGCAGACGGATGTCACTGCACCTCTGCTAACCCTACTGTGTATGGGGTCTGGAGCAGACGGAGGTCCCTGCAGCTCTGCTAACCCTACTGTGTATGGGGTCTGGAGCAGACGGAGGTCCCTGCAGCTCTGCTAACCCTACTGTGTATGGGGCCCGGAGCAGACGGATGTCACTGCACCTCTGCAAACCCTACTGTGTATGGGGCCCCGTAGCAGATGGATGTCACTGCACCTCTGCAAACCCTACTGTGTATGGGCCTCCGGAGCAGAAGGATGTCACTGCACCTCTGCTAACCCTACTGTGTATGCGGCCCCAGACCAGACAGGGTGTCACTGCACCTCTGCTAACCCTACTGTGTAGGGGCCCCGGAGAAGATGGATATCACTGCACCTCTGCTAACCCTACTGTGTTGGGCCTGGAGCAGACGGATGTCATGCACCTCTGCTAACCCTACGTGTATGGGGCCCTGGAGCAGACGAAGGTCACTGCACCTCTGCTAACCCTACTGTGTATGGGGACCTGGTGCAGACGGATGTCACCGCACCTCTGCTAACCCTACTGTGTATGGGGTCTGGAGCAGATGGATGTCACTGCATCTCTGCTAACCCTACTGTGTATGGAGCCCCAGAACAGACGAATGTCACTGCTCCTCTACAAATCAAGCTGCATCAGCAGAAAAGACATCAGTTTTCTTGGCAGAATTGGAATTTGACCCCACTTGTTGCCAAAGGGTTGTCTCCTGTAATGAGTCATGTTATCTGCTATACCAAACAGATGACGCATCAGAGAGCCATCAAAGGACAAACACCTTGCAACCATTGCTGGAAGAACACAAGCTGTTAGTGGCAGTATTATGATTTGGGAAACCTTTTTGAAACCTCCATGTAGAAGGCGCTCTCACCTGATTTGGGTATGAATCCATCCTTGCAGATCACGTACACTATACACGCACCCATACATGCTGATGGTCTCCCCTGGGATCTTCCAGCAAAACAACGCAACATGTCACAAGGCTATAAGAGCAGGACCAAGACTTATAATAATGTGACGTAACTATGTAGTATAAGGGGAAACCTAGGAGGGGTCTTTTTCTGCCATTAGTCCTTTATGTTTCTTTCCATCTATGGAAGCTGCTTCCACAAAACAGAAACATATTTCTAATCAAAACTTAATTTATTTATGATGTTTCTCTGTTTTATTATAGGTGTTAGAGCAAATTTACCTCTGATTTTGGGGCTGGCGATTGGTTTTGGTGTTTTGGCTATTGTCATACCGATCATCTGTTTGAGGTAACTAAGAAATTTTATTAATACAATAAATATTTTGTCTCCAACATAAAGTTACAATCACTTTATATTAAACCTGATGCAAAATTTTATAATTGTGTCCTTTTATCAGAAAAAAACTCTGCTCATGTTGCCAAAAACAGAAGTCACCAGCTGATGGGAATCCCAACCTTGCTTGGGTTTGTATGAGAGTCCTGCTTCTCTGTTGTATCTTTTTAACTGTATAAGACTGTGGGTGATATGTATGGACGGGGCTGCAGCAGTTTTCTGCCATGCTTTGAGCCAAAAGACCTCTCATAGCCATAGTCTATAGATGTATGAACAGTTGTACACCAAAATCTGGTGTCAGACGCAACACTTTTGCACAAACCAATTCTACAGGGGTGTGTTGCGCCTGATTAGTAGAACCCACCACATTTATGAATGTGTCACGACAAAATGTGGCTTAAAGTGTCGGACTAATTCATACCAATTTTATGGTGGAGAGGCTGAGGCAAACTGTGGCACATTCAGAGTCTATGCACCACTTTTGGGCACATAAAGATGTCTCACAGCGGCACACATTCCTAAAGTGCTGTCAGACACTTTCACGCATACTGATGAGTGCAACACTGAAAAGTACACCTGTCGAGGCGGCAACACTTTCCATACACGTCCCTCAAAATGTCTAATTGCATTGTCTAATTATATCATTTCTATACCTTTAGGCTAAATCCCCCCTGCACACCACTTTGTTTTTTTGCCGTCGGTCCAAACAATTGTATGGGATGACGCCGAAAAAACTCAAAGTGCCGGCGTATTATACATGGTGCCAGAGAAAAAATAACTTGTGTAGACTACAGGTCATTTTTTTCTATTATTGTCTATCTTGCTGCCTGAATGGTGGGACTTTTGATGTTTTTAGAATCCTAAAACCTCCGAAAATATGATCATTTTGTTATGCCGTGGAGACGTAGCCTTATAGTCATACGTCTCCAACTGATTAGTATTTTTTTTCCAGGAAATGCAACAATTAAACAGCCGTCCTGATAACAACGATCAACAAGATTCAAGGTTATCAGGGTAAGTTTCTTCTCCAAATTGTTCCTGCTGTCTCGAGAACTGTATCCCATCCAAGAAAACATAAGTATAATTTGTGAAGGAAGCTGTTCACCTAATACATAAAAAATCCAGGTAGAAGAAAGTGTTTAGTGCCGATATCTATCTCACATCTATCTTATACTTATCTACAGTTGAAACCAGAATTTTCCATCTACTATACAAAAAGCCTCATCTGCAGGTTTTTCTCACTGTCTGACATGAAATCAGAATAAACCTTCCCCATTTTAGGTCAATTAGGAACCCAAATTATTTCTATTTGCCAAATGCAGAATAATGACGGAGAGAAACATTTTTAAGGCATTTTATTTATTTTCTGCAAAGTCAAAAGTTTCCATACACTGGAATTACTCTGCCGTTAAACAATTTGGGGGAGTCCATATGGTGAGGTCAGGTCTTTCGAAGATTCAGATAGGCTTATTGGCAACATCTGAGTTAATTAGAGACACAGCTGCGGATTTATTTTAATTTCACACCAGAAACAAACTGCTTCTGTGTGTAACATCATGGGAAAGTCTAAAGAAATCAGCCAAGATATCAGGAAGAGAATTGTTGGTGCAATTTCCAGATACCTGAAGTTGCCTCGTTCATCTGTACAAACAATTATACACAGGTAAAAACAAGATGTGCAGCCATCATACCACTCAGGAAGGAGACGGGTTCTGTGTCTCAGAGATGAACGTGCTTTGGTCCAACATGTGAATATCAACCCAAGAACAAAAGTAAAAAGACCTTGTGAAGATGCTGGCGGAAGCTGGTAAGATTGTGTCATTATCCACAGTGAAACGAGTACTGTATCAATATGGGCTGAAAAGTCGCTCTGCCAGGAAAAAGCCATTACTCCAAAAGAAACATATTAATGTTTGCAAATGCAAAGAAACAAAGACCTACATTTCTGGAGACACGTCCTGTGGTCTGACGAAACTAAAATTGAACTGTTTGGCCATAATGACCATCGTTGCTTTTGGAGGAAAAAGGGAGAAATTTGGAAGCCTAAGAACACCCATCCCAACTTTGAATCACGGGTTCGCAGCATCATGTTGTGGGGTTGTTTTGCCGCAGGAGGGACTGGTGCACTTCACAAAATACAGTAGATGGCATCATGCGGAAAGAAGACTCCACTCTCACGGCCCCTATATTACCATCCTTTCAACTGAATACCAGGTCCAACTAACTCACTGCAGGATTGTCTAGGTCAGGCCTGCTAGCCAGGCCTCAAACTCTAGACCCCACTTAAAGGTCTAAACTTGCAAGCTACAGTAACGGCCTGCAAGGCAACCAGTTTCCACTTTAGCTATGCAATGGGCTACCATTTGTTGGTGTTCGCAAACACACTCAAACTAACCCTCCCCTGGTATTTGAATATTTCATTACTTAATTCCTACCCATACAGGCTGACTCTGTCTCACAGCTCAGCGAGGCTAATCAGAGCCAGCTTCTCATTGACTGACATTGTACTCAATCTTCACCATTTTAGCGATGGTCAACATAGCACACTGCAAGCCACCCACTCCCTCTAAAGGTAGGTAAAGCAATTTCTACTAGGTCACTGTCTCTTTTGTGACATCCAGAATTTGCTTGTTTAGCACTACTCCTCCTTTTGCAAACAATCACATTTACTGCACAGTTGATCCCTCTGATCAGAGACCCACAGGCCTGCGACACATTACCTAACCTCCAGTCTACCAGGGCCCTACCAGCCTTCAGTCCTCCTGCCTCTCCTGATGAGGTTAAAGCTTGGATGTCCAAGCCCAGGTCACCACTACTTCTTACTACACATAAGGTTGTTTCCATTTTTCACTTGGCACCAAAACACTGCATTTTCTCCCTTCTTAGAGAACCCGCACTTTGTCGTGGTGGTGCAAGACAATACGAAGGCTTTGATCCCCGCAGTCAAGACGTCAATTCAAGTTTTGCCGCTGCTGGACCCTGCGAGCCATCTACTAGCAGAATAACAGGGTAAAAACTCTACTATGCCTAGTCACAGGCATAGTACTGCTTTGGGGATTTTAATTAAGATTAATATACAAGCTGGTTGATTTTATTTTTTTATTATTACTGTAGGTCTGTGGTACGTAAATCTGCTCATTGGACTTCCAGTAATTTTGACTTAGTAAGTAGTCCCTGTTTTCTAACTTTTTGTTCTTTTATCTAACTTGGCTTGTTTCCAGGACACTTCTGTCTGCAAATGGTCCACAACCAAACTAGTCTGATGTTTTGTTTCTGTTGAACAACATCTGTATGAGTCTTGGATTTCATACCCCTGAAGGGATGTTAAGGGTAAATATAGCCATAGCAACTTCTAAGGGGGCCAGAGGTTGAGGGCCCTAATCAAGTACAAGAACATTGCTCCTTTTTGTGGTGTGAGGGGGTCAGCACGGTGGTATAGCAAAGTCCAAGGGCAACAGAGACACAGACAATCTTTTCAGTTCCAAGCATGGTTATTGTCTGGCATTTACTTGGCAACAGCAGTAAAAGATATAAGTCAAACAAAAATCATAACTTTACAGTAGTCTGTTTCCCTCACTACTATCTTGTGGTAGCAAAACCAATACACTGGGTGTTACTTGGTGTAGCCTCTCAGACCCAAACTTCTTGGCCTGTTGTAGCAGAACCCTTTATTCAGCCAATTGTATAGATCAGCTAAAACCTGGCCTGGAACACGGGGAGCAGTCACCCACCCAAAACTTTGCTCAGAATAAGAGCCATCCCAGACTAAGCTGTATCAAACAGCTAAACTATCTGGTCAACATGTGCCAACTACCTAACGCAGTTTACACAGAATAAAGCGACGGCTCCTACCTCAATCAGACCAGGTTTCTAGGTGCAATGTATACACACTATTTACCACCTTATCAGTCAGGATCTTACAGTAGGAAACCAGTAGTTGGGGGCTTTCTACTTTATGGGTTCCCTGATAAGTGTCGGGATTACTTATACGTTTATTTATTGCTACTTATGCTGATGATTTAGTTTATTCTCATTTAGTAGTGGGGCCCCACCTCATTGTGCTATTGGGCCCTATGAATTCTAGTTATGGGGTTTCAAGATGATATGCCTTAGTGGCATCTGAATACAATCTCAGTAAACCTAGTGGATCCATGTTCTGCTCCTCACTCATAGTGTAACTGTTGGTTGTACTTACCAGATAGCTATTATTTTCATTACTGTGTACATGGGAATAGCAGATCCTTAGTATTTAATCATGGAACTAAACCATTGAAAGGCTGCCGGCTATGTTATGACAATATTGTTGTTTTTCACAGAGAATGGGGCAAATTACCGCAACGTTAAACCTGCCCAGAGATCGTCCAGACAGCTGAACTGCAGAACAGCGCTATGATGGGAATTAGTTTGCCTTGTGATGACTTGGTGTTATGTGACCAAATTACTATTTAATTTGGCTGTTGCCAGTAATATTAAGAATTTCATCCAGTATTCTGCAGAATCCAACTGCTTCGCTACAGCCTGCTAATAACTAAGGTTTTCTGTGATGCTTCTATACAGCTCTCCCTCAAGTTACACTGACCTCAGGATATAATATTTTCAACATACATTCATAGGATCTGATTTCCAGCGGCTCTTTCTTATGTTATATGTAAGGATGCGCTTTATCTGGATTAGTTATTTGCTTTCTTCTCTTACGTCTTTATTTTGCATTATGTCAAGTGATATTTTTTGGACTCAGATCCAGTTACTAGTTTTCCAGAGTTATGGTTTCAACATATAATAGTCGTTCTGGGATCAGTTAATATTGTATGTTCAGGGATCACTGTATAGCAGATGAATTCTGCAACCTACATTGACTACACAGTCAATCGGTCATCTCCTTGTGTGGAGAGAAGGATTGCACAAACAGGCTGGTACAAATCCTGTTGGCTCACATCAAATCTCCTGCTGTATTAAGGAGGTGTGTTGTAGAGATCCATTGGTAGACTCCATAGACTGCTATTGGCTCATAAATTGTCTCAGTTTATTCCTAACTTTATGTGACAGTAAGAATCGACATCAGAGAAGTTTGACATGCTGTTATAATGTGATGATAATTTTTTATCTTATTGCTTGATAATTGAATAGTGTTAGCTAGTTACCATATAGATATAGGTACTTATGGCTCTATAATAAAGATCTGCAAAATGGGGGTATATTATTTTATTATTGTTATCATTTATTTTGGAGCGCCCTTGATTCCAGGGCGCTGTACATTTTAGGCGGGTTCATAAATAACATTGGTAAAACAATTACAAAGTGACAACAAGTGACTAACAACTGGTACAGAGGGAGAGAGGTCCCTGCCCGTGAGGGCTTACAATCTACAGGGAAGGGGTGAAGAGACAGAAGGTGAGGGGCAGACATGTTTGTGGGACGGAGCAGTGCAACACGGTTAATGTTGGTTATAGGCAATCCTGAAGAGGTAGGGTTTCAGGTTACGTTTGTAGCTGGTGAGAGAGGGGGAGAGTCTGAGGTGTTGGGGCAGTGAGTTCCAAAGTGTGGGGGAAGCACGAGAGAAGTCTTGGAGACAGTTATGTGAGGAGGTGATAAGAGGAGAGCGGAGGAGAAGGTCCTGTGAGGAGCGGAGGTTGCGTGAGGGGAAGTATTTAGAGATTTAGGCAGACATATGTGAAGGGGAGAGGTTATGGAGAGCCTTGTAGGTCTAAGTTGCTAGCTTGAACTGGATTCGCTGGGCAATGGGTAGCCAGTGAAGGGATCGGCAGAGGGGAGAGGCAGGGGAGTAGCGAGAAGAGAGGCGAATCAGACGGGCAGCAGAGTTAAGGAGGGTTTGGAGGGGAGCGAGGGTGATACCAGGGAGTACACAGATAAGGAAGTTGCAGTAGTATACGCGGGAGATGACGATGCCGTGGACAAGGATATTTGTGCTTTATGGGTTTAGAAATGCGCGGATTGGGAAATATTTTTTAGGTGGAGGTGACAGGCAGAGGTAAAGGGGTTGGATATGTGGTTTGAAGGACAGATTGGAGTCAAAGGTTACCCAAGGCAGCGGCCCTGTGGGTCTGGTGAGAGAGTGTAGCCATTGACAGTGATAGAGAGAATAGGGGGAGGGATAGAGTGGGACGGTGGGAAGATAATTAAATTCAGTTTTCTCAACGTTTAGTTTTAGGAGACAGGAGGAGAAGAAGAAGGAAATGGACGAAAGACAGTCAGGGATCTGGGAGAGAAGAGACGAGACATCTGGGCCGGAGATGTAGAGTTGGGTGTCATCAGTATACAGGTGGTATTGAAAGCCGTGTGTTACTATTAGTTGACCCAGACCAAGAGTGTAGATAGAAAAGAGTAGTGGATCCAGGACTGACCCCTGGGGGACACCAACAGAGAGCGGGCAAGAGGAGGTGGAGCGAGAGTGAGAAACGCTGAATTTCCGATCAGTGAGGTAGGAGGATATCCAGGAGAGGGCCAAGTCCGTGATGCCGAGGGAGGAGAGGATGTGTAGGAGAAGTGAATGGTCGACAGTGTCAAAGGCAGAGGAAAGGTCTAGGAGGAGAAGCACAGAGTAGTGGCGTGAGGCTTTGGCAGTTGCTAGGTCGTTGGTGACTTTGGTTAGGGCGGTTTCAGTAGAGTGGTGGGGATGGAAGCCCGATTGGAGCGGGTCAAGGAGAGAGTTGGTGGAGAGATGGGAGGACAGTTGAAGATGGACGTGTTGCTCAAGGAGTTTAGAGGTGAATGGAAGCAGTGAGATCGGGCGATAGTTGGACAGTGAGGAGGGGTCAAGAGATGGTTTCTTTAGGATTGGGTGTAGTAGCGTGTTTAAAGGAGGAAGGGAAAATGCCAGAGGTTAATGATAGATTGAAGAGATGGGTGAGGGCTGGGATAATAACAGCACTAAGGTCAGGGATGAGGTGGGATGGCAGTGGGTCAAGACTACAGGTGGTGAGGTTCGACTTGGACAGTAAAGAGGAGAGCTTGTCAGGAATGACCGGAGAGAAGTAAGTTAGAGGGGAATAGTCATGAGCCGCTGCAGAGGTGGGCTGTGGGGACACTGTCGGAATAGAAGTGGGCTGAGGGGACTGCAGGGTGAAACTTTGTCTGATGAATTTTTTTTTATTATGGAAGTGAGTTGCAAAATCATTGCTGAGTGGAGAGATGGAGGGGGGGGCTGGTGGACGCAGGAGAGAGTTGAAGGTGTTTAAAAAGTTGTCTGAGGTTGTTGCACATGGAGGACATGAGAGTCGTGAAGAAGTATTGTTTGGCTTAGGTGAGTGCGGATTTCAATGTGTGTAGTGATTTTTTATATGAGGTGAAGTCGTTGGTGGAGCGGGATTTCTTCCAGCGGCGTTCGGCAACTCTGGAATCTCGCCTCAGCTGTTTGGTGGAGTTTGTGTGCCAGGGTTGTCTGTTCATTTTGCGGGTTCTGTTGTGTGTGTGAGAGGGGCGACCGCATCAATAGTGGAGGTGATTGTGTTGTTGTAGAATGAGGTGGCTGCGTCTGGATCAGCAAATGAGGATATGGTAGAGAGAGGTGTAAGAGAGTCAGAGAGAGTGCAAGGGTTGAGGTTTTGTAGGTTCCTGCGTGGGTGTACTAGATTTGATGCAGAAGGGGCAGGTGAAGTGGTGATGAGGAGAAGGTGAGCAGTTGTGGTCAGAGTTAGGGAGAGGTGAGTTTGAGAGGTTTAGATAGGGGGCAAAAGCGGGTGGGAAGATGAGGTCCAGTGTGTGTCCGTCTGTGTGAGTGGCTCCAGAGGTCCACTGGGGGAGGCCAAAGGAAGAGGAGAGTGACAGGAGTTTGTTAGTAGTGGAGCAGGGGGTTTATAGATTGGAATGTTAAAATCTCCCATGACAATAGTGGAGATGTCGGTGGAAAGAAAGTGGAGGAGCCAGGAAGCAAAGTAGTCAAGGAAGGTGGTGGCAGGGCCCGGGGGTCGGTAGACAACAGCCACTTGGAGGTTGGAGGGGGAGTATATGCGGACAGAGTGCACCTCAAAGGAGGGGAGGGTGAGGGAAGGTACTGGTGGAGTGGAGAGAAAGGAACAGGTATCTGACAGAAGAAGGCTGACACCTCCGCCATGTTTACTGCCAGGGTGGGGGGTGTGGGTAAACTGGAGCCCATCATAGGAGAGTGCAGCAGGGGAAGTTGTGTCAGAGGGTGCCAGCCAGGTTTCTGTTAATCCAAGGAAGATCCCGCAACGGGATTGCGGGAGATGAAGAGGTCATGGATGAAGGGAAGCTTGTTGCACACAGAACGTGCATTCCAGAGAGCTCCAGACATGGGGATTGGTGTTCCAGGGGTGAGGGGGATGGGTTTGAGGTTTATGTGGTTGATAAAGTGTGTGCTGCTTGGTCTGTGAGAGATGCCTGAAACCACAGTTGGGATGCGCTGAGGGGGCCCAGGGTTGTGAGATATGTCCCCGGCAGCAAGGAGAAGCAGGGAGAGAGTGAGGAGGTGTGTGTGGGATAGAGAAAAAGGGGGTTGTGTTGGTTTTTTGAGAAAGGTCTTAATGTTGTGGAAGAGGTGAAGAGTAGAGGTCAGGTGTGAGGATAAGACAGAATGGGAGATATGGAATTCATTGCCCAGCGTGGGTATCTGAGGGGAGACAAGGAGTTTGATGATTAGGGAGGCAGTGATGATTGTAGCAGAGAGGTGCATATTTGGTGCTGTGTGAGTGAGGAGCTGGGAAGGGTCTTGGTTATATATGAATGGGCGTAGCTATAAGGGGTGCAGAGGTAGCAGTTGCTGGCCTGAGGGGCCCCAAAAACCCTTCTTCCACATAAGAAGACACCAACATTGTAAGTGGCACTTTTTGCGCTACGGTCCAGGAGCTTCAAGTTATACCTTTGGGTATATGTATATGGTTTTGCCCTTGACATGCTAGTTGCTTTTAAATCATCAATCAAAGTTCTGCGGAATATGTTGGCGCTATATAAATAAAGATTATTATTATTATTATTATTATTATTATTATTATTATTATTATTATTATGGCCAAAGTTAAAGAATTAAAGGGTTAAATTAATTAATTAGTTTTTTTGGTCTTAAAAGAAAGTTTTTATAATTTCCAAACAGATGTCAGAAAAATGTATTACTTATCTGAAGAAAATTCCATTCAGCTCCCTCCCTATTCTCCTGATTGCCAGTGGTACATTTTGTTGACATTAGTGGGACAAGTGAGAGAAATTGATTGAAACATTTTAATACTTAATTTCTACTTTTCCCAAGACTATAAAATTCCCTTAGAATGATAAGATCTCAACTCTTGGTATTAAATAACCAAACTAATTGTTAGATGACCATAAAAAAGTCCCTGGCTGCCCATACGTCATAGACATTGATTTGGCTGATTATCAAGAACTTGCCTTGTTTTCTTAGTATTTAAAAGAACAAAAAAACACTGTTAGATAAGCTGTTTTGCTCATACCTCAATAAATTCCTTACCAATGACTAATTTGAACACCAGGTGATATGTTGCAAATTAATTATTAGAAAATATAAAACAAAGGAGGTCACTACCTATGCAACAAAAACTATATCTATTAAAGGTAACCAATTGTACTGTATAATGATTAAAGTAACCAATTTGGTTTTTTTTCATTCTAAACAAGTGTCAAATAATGATGGTTTATGTTACTACAACTCCTAGCCTCCTGTATGAAAATCTGTACCTGTAAACCAAAATAAGAAGAAATTTTGCATCTGAATCAGCATGATGTAAGGTTTCATTTTTCTTTGCAACATTAATTTGGAAACTGGCACAACGAAGACTAAGGGCGACAACATTCTTATTATTATTGTTATTATTATAATCAACAAACTTGAGTAAAATATAAATCAGTACTTGTAAAGTTTTTAAATACTGGTAACATTTGTATGTAACTAAGATCAGCAAGTGTCATGCTTAGTATTTTGTATTTTGTTTAAAATTTTCTAAAGTTTAATAAACATTGAACATAGAATAAACCAAATTTCCTCAAGACAAGTCTTTTTTTGATTGTAAGCCAGGAGTTCAGCTCTAGGTTCCTCCACTGCAAAGCTTTGATGCTTACTTCCAGCTTTGTCCTCTTGATGTCTCGGCGCTGTCGATCTTCTCTCTGCTGCAGTCTCCTATTATGGTTTCATCTTTCATCCTACCAGTCTAATAAATACAGTAATAAGGATAAAACAGTGATGCCCACCGGGTACTGTTCACAATTAACATAGAAACATAGTACATAAGGTTGGAAAAAGACCCAGGTCCAACGAGTCCAATTTAAAACCCTACAGTGTTGATCCAGAGGAAGGCAAAAGCCCCAAATGGGTCCATACAAGAGGTAAAATTCCTTCCGAACTCCAAATCTGGCATCAGAGTAATCTCTGGATAAACTTTTGATCTCTAGAATTCAGTCCCCATAACCTGTGATATAAAAATTTTTCAAGAAAGGCATGCAGGTCCTTATTGAACTTTTCCAATGACTCCATCATCGCAACCTCTTGTGGCAGCGAGCTCTATGGTATCACCGCTCTTACAGTAAAGAAACCACCATTACAACCTCCTTTGGTAGCGAGCTCCATGCATCACTGCTGTTACAGTAAAGAAACCACCATCACAACCTCCATGATGTCACCGCTCTTGCAGTAAAGAATCGTCCTTTGTGATGATGGTGGAACCTTTTTTTCCTTTCGACATAAAAGACGCCCCTCTGTGGTAGTTATGAGTTTAAACAGATCATGCAAGAGATCCCTGTCCTTTTACATTTTTGTACATGGTGATTAAATTGCTCCTAACTCGTCTTTTTTCCAAACTTAATAACCCCAAGTCTTGGTACTGCCAACCCCTCATTCGTTTTACCAACTTAGTAGCCTCCTCTGCACCTGCTCCAGCTCAGCTGTGTACTTCTTATACACTGGTGCCCAAAACTGTATAAAATATTCCTTAAATTACCTCATCAGTGATTTGTATAGAGGCAGAACTACTTTCCTGTCTTGAGCATTTTTGCCTCTTTTAATGCTAGCCATGATTTTATTGGCTTTTGTAGCAGCTGCCTGACACTGGTCCCTGAATTTAAGGCTACTGTCTAACAATATCCCAAGTCTAAGGCCATAATTGTATCCATTATCAGATTATTTATAACATAATTATACTTTTTATTTCCTTAGCCCAAGTGCCTGACCTTAACCTTATCCACAGTAAACTTAATTTGCCATTTCTCTGCCCAAGCCTTCAACTTCCCTAAATCCCTCTTTAATATTCTATTATCTGTCATTTACCTTACAGCGCTTTGTATCATTGGCAAAAATTTCAGTTCTGCTCTCTAAGTCGTCTGCAAGTTAATTAACAAATATCCAAAAAATCTACCAATAAATGCATATATTCTGGCTACAAATGTTAAAATATAACTTTTAATTAACACCTTTATAAAATTCACCAGAAATTAAGATAAACAACAATCCCTATGCAAACCTTAATGGCTAAACTACCTAACCAAAAACACAAGGGATAACTGCCCTTAATATAGTGACCCCGATCAGGAGCCTGGGCTAGCTCAACCCTCAACCCAAGTATTTCCCCATATATTATGCAGCACAAGTATAAAAGGGTCCTGAGGCCCCCTCACACCAAGGAAGAACAACAGATGATGGAACAACATGGATGAAAACTGATATCCTCGATAAGGAATCAAGCACATTATTTTCATCAAATAACAAAATATATTAATTGCAAAGGTCTGATTATATTATGTAAAAAGGACAAATACTGAGACATGCATCTTATGTACAGCATCCACTTAGTCTATTAAGTTACACAAACTACTTCCAACACGTTTCCCCTGATGATACCCAGGTTTATGAGGTAACACAGTAACAAAATAAGTTATAGACTCTAGTTCCTTCTAGTATTGCTGGTATAAGAAAATGATGGTGTGGGTCTCATGTGATATCATGCTGCTCAAGAAAACCCGGTGACCACTAGTGTTGAGCGATTATTATCGACAAAGTTGAAATTGGCGCGGTATTTACGTTGATCGGATTTTTTCGATCACGCGATAATTTAGGTTAAAATCTGTGCATAAAACTATTAATATCGCGCCATTTTCTGCGCTTCCTGTCATTTTGGCAGCCAGCAAATCAGCTTAGAGAATAGAGCAGGGTGAGATGTGTGTGCGACGTCATGACTGGGATGTGTATGGTTGCGAGTGGCTGGAAAAATCACATAACCTCGTTTTACATAGAACAGCCCTTCCTGTTCATGATCAGTGTGTGTCAGTATCTCAAAGGAGTAGGATGTGCACTCTGCCTCTGTGCAAACAGCTCAGCGAAATTATTGCTTTGTTGATAGAGGTACCTTGCACTTAAATTTGAATCCAGCAATCACAGGTGTATTGATAGATGCCAAAAATATCTTTCATTATCCGTATACATTTCAGATAGGTGTTTTTTTCACTTTTGGTCCGTCAAGCTTTGTTGATAGAGACGAATTAACACATCTACACGTGTAAAAAAATACCTTCAAAAACTGCCGGGAGGGGTGTATGTTGTATGTTATCACACTTGAAAAAAAGCAAAATGATATTAATGTAAAACTATAAATAAAACTTCCCTAAATAAATTCTGTAAACAAATGTCAGTTACCAAAAAATATACTAAATGACAGTCACTGTACAAAATAGCATAGTGCCACTTTGTGATCTGTGGATCAAACAGGTTTTATGGGTCATTCTGCGGCACAGGACAGTTATAGTCAATGTCCAGTTAAACTAAAATGGTGGTTGAAAGACTCCTTTTTCCGGCACTTTTTAATCTGGGGTCATGCAGGTTTGGGGCTCATGCTGCGTTCCAGGACAGGGATATTCAATGTCCAGTTCAAGTAACATGATGGTTCTAATCATACTGCCTTCTGGCACTTTTTAATTTGTGGGTGATGCAGGTTTAAGGGTCAGGCTGTGGTACAAGACAGGGATAGTGAATGGTCTGTGACTTTTTTTCTGTGGCTTTTATAACCTAAGTGTGTTGCCTTAGATGTAGCACGTATCCATTTGACTGTTGTGGATGTTAATTCCAGCTTCTCCAGCCCTGTTTGGGTGTAAGAATGAAGGTGTTGTTCCTCTCCCATAGACTTTAATGGTCATCGGCGATAATCTATTATCGACTATCGGAAATCTTATTGATAATTGCCGATATCGACTATCGACCCGATGACGATAGTCAACGTAATCGCTCATCACTAGTGACCACCAATTACCTATAAATTGTAATCTGGATAGAAATAAAACCGATCCTTAAATCCCTGTACATAAACTGAAGGCAAAGATGGTGTCATTTTCATAGATAGAGGGCGGCTGCTGTGCAGGAGAGTCGCGCATGCGCAAAGCCAAAACACACAGGTAGCAAGAGCAAACAGCTATAGAACAGCCTGTCAGGAATAATGATCAATCTTCACAAGCAAAAAACAGACTTTAAAAAATTTAGGAAGCATGTATAAATTTTTGGGGCCAGGGCCTTTTTTTTCCAAAACCATTAGTAGTGTAGAAGCGATGAAATTAATAAAACCTTTTCTATGCGGTCAAGTTTTTGTGCTTTCCACTATAAAGCGAACTTCGGTTAGGTAAACCACTTTTTAAGTGCCTCACCCGTTCCAGCAGTAATGCGACTGGATTTGCCGTATAAAGTCATAAAATTATAGCTTCATACATTGTAGTGCGCCACCTCCCCCCCCCCCCCCCTCCCCTTTGATTCAGGTGCATTCAAAAAGCTGAAGGGGGTCTTGTGTACCTGATATTTGGAGTGTGCCTGATTAAAAATATAGCAAACAGAGCTGCATCATTTTTGGGGGCCAAAAAGACACCGACTTTGGCGCAGCCCCCCTTTACATGTCGTCCCTAATGTATAGCGGATAGACCAACTTCATATCATCAAAAGAAAAATCAACAAAAAGAAAACTACTGAATCTGAACTTGATAAACTTGCACCAGAGACTCTGTTTCAAATTGCAAAGAGAACTAAGCTGATCTGTCTGTAATTCATGGGATAGCAATGAATGCACAGTGGAGTTTTTTTCTTTAGTCAT
This sequence comes from Phyllomedusa bahiana, assembly GCA_025379985.1. Taxonomy (NCBI): domain Eukaryota; kingdom Metazoa; phylum Chordata; class Amphibia; order Anura; family Hylidae; genus Phyllomedusa; species Phyllomedusa bahiana. The sequence continues at coordinate 25,226 of JAODAL010022741.1, forward strand.
GAAGACAGATTAGATTAGATTTTTTTTAAAGTAAAATTTGCAGATTCAACCAGACGATAAAGCTTTGCAAGCAAGAATAGATGCCCTTAGTAGTCTAACTGTAGACAACACTCAAATCCCAGCCCCTAGTCGTATCCTGAACAGGGCCGTATTTCCCACTAGGCACCCGTGGGCACGTGCCTAGGGCGGCGCCTGTTTGGGGGCGGCACCGCAGCAGGAGTTATTTTTTTTTATTTTTTTTTTCTATTTTCCTCTGGGCACCCTCCCCCCCTCCCAGTGGTTGGAGCGGTGGGGTGAGTGGGGGGGGGGGGTGTCGGAAGTTGCGGCCGCTAGTGACTATCATTGGGGGCAGCGGCGTTCGTCGGGATTCCCTGTTTTTTTTTTTTTTTTTTTTGCAGAGCGGCAGCGGACAACGGAGCGCCGGTAGGGACATACTGCTTCTCCCTTCCGGTGCTCCGTTGTAATGACGGACAGCATCAGCAAGCTGCGCTGATGCTATCTGTCTCTTCAGTTGCGCGGTGTGCTGCTGGGAAAGGAGGGGGCTGCGCTGCCCCTCCTCCTTTCCCTAACAGCGCCCACCACTGAAGAGCGGAAGCTGCCGGCCGGGAAAAGAGAGAGGAGCAGCGCGCCCATCCCACTCCTCAGCAGCGCACAGACGGCGCCGAAGAGCAGAAGACCGAGGCCTCCCGCTCTTCAGGACAGGTAAGTGATTCGGGGGATGGGGGATGGGAGGGGAGGTGAGGTGAGGGGGGCTGGAGGCAGGTGAAACGTGAGTCAGGAGGTGGAGGCAGGTGAACGTGAGTGGGCAATGGAGGCAGGTGAAACGTGAGTGGGCAATGGAGGCAGGTGAAACGTGAGTGGGGGCTGGAGGCAGGTGAAATGTGAGTGGGGGCTGGAGGCAGGTGAAACGTGAGTGGGGGCTGGAGGCAGGTGAAACATGAGTGGGGGCTGGAGGCAGGTGAAGCGTGAGTGGGGGCTGGAGGCAGGTGAAACATGAGTGGGGGCTGGAGGCAGGTGAAACGTGAGTAGGGGATGGAGGCAGATGAAACGTGAGTGGGGGCTGGAGGCAGGTGAAACGTGAGTGGGGGGCTGGAGGCAGGTGAAACGTGAGTGGGGAGTGGAGGCAGGTGAAACGTGAGTGGGGGCTGGAGGCAGGTGAAATGTGAGTGGGGGCTGGAGGCAGGTGAAACGTGAGTGGGGAGTGGAGGCTGGTGAAACGTGAGTGGGGGCTGGAGGCAGGTGAAACGTGAATGGGGGCTGGAGGCAGGTGAAACGTGAGTGGGGGCTGGAGGCAGGTGAATGTGAGTGGGGAGTGGAGGCAGGTGAAACGTGAAGGCTGGAGGCAGGTGAATCATGAGTGGGGAGTGGAGGCAGGTGAAACATGAGTGGGGCTGGAGGCAGATGTAACGTGAGTGGGAAGTGGAGGCAGGTGAAACAGAGTGGGGGCTGGAGGCAGGTGAAACGTGAGTGGGGGCTGAAGGCATGTGAAATGTGAGTGGGGAGTGAAGGCAGGTGAAACATGAGTGGGGAGTGGAGGCAGGTGAAATGTGAGAGGGGGCTGGAGGCAGGTGAAACATGAGTGGGGAGTGGAGGCAGGTGAAACGTGAGTGGGGACTCGAGGCAGGTGAAACGTGAGTGGGGCTGGAGGCAGGTGAAACGTGAGTGGGGGCTGGAGGCAGGTGAAACGTGAGTGGGGAGTGGAGGCAGGTGAAACGTGAGTGGGGGCTGGAGGCAGGTGAAACATGAGTGGGGAGTGGAGGCAGGTGAAACATGAGTGGGGGCTGGAGGCAGGTGAAACGTGAGTGGGGAGTGGAGGCAGGTGAAACATGAGTGGGAACTGGAGGCAGGTGAAACGTGAGTGGGGGCTGGAGGCAGGTGACACGTGAGTGGGGGCTGGAGCAGGTGAAACATTAGTGGGGAGTGGAGGCAGGTGAAATGTGAGTGGGGGCTGGGGGCAGGTGAAATGTGAGTGAGAGGTGTTAGGAATGGTGGGAGGATGGGGGAAGGCAGGGGAACATGTTATAGGTGTCAGACTATATGGAGCTGTGTGTCACTGTCATATAATGGGAGGTATCAGACTATATGGAGCTGTCTATCATATAATGGGAGGTATCAGACTATATGGAGCTGTGTATCATATAATGGGAGGTGTCAGACTATATGGAGCTGTGTGTCATGTGATGTGTTGTATAGGTGTCAGTATCATATAGGGCTCTCATGTGATGTGTATATAGGTATCATATAGGCTGGTGTCTAGGGCGGCACCTCTTAGTGCCAGGTGGTCATACAGCATAACAGCCTAACGGTGCTCTCACACAGTGTGTTTTTGATGCGTTTGTTAATGTGTGTTTTTTGTCGGCACAAACAATTGATGCTGTACTTTACTGCACAAAATCGCGGTAATCACGATTTTTGCACAGCAGCAATGTACAGTATTAATCACCGCGTCTTTCTGCACAAAAAACACACATTAACAAACGCATCAATAACGCACTGTGTGAGAGCAGCCTTAGGCTGTTATGCTGTCTGACCCCCTGGCCATCTCACCTATATATAATCTTATTAGACCTTCCATCTAACTATGAGACCTGTCCACTGTGAAGGCAGGGGCCCCAGTGTCTACCCTGCCCCCCCTTCTCCCTACCACCGCCTTCATTTTTTAAAAACATTCTGGGAAAATGAAGTCGATTTGTTGTCTGGGTTTGAGAATGTCTGTCATAGATCATAATCATATACAGACGACCAAACTAAAATCTACAATCATCGAGGGACATAATTTGCATTTCACATTTAGATTTTGGTTTTATAATCTGAAATGTGGAATGAAACATGTTCTGTACAGTCAAAATGCAACATTTTTATTAAAAATTTTTATAATAATAATTAGCAATAAATAGTAATAATTATAGTTAGTAACAATGATGTAAGTAGTAAATAATAATCAATCATCATCATCATTATCATTATTACTTTTATTATTATTATTATTAAAGGGGTTTTGCCACGATCTCATTTCATACCTCCTGCATCCAGCTCTTCAATTCTGTGTGCTCAGAGGGGGGTGTGTGATTTGTTTGAATTGCCTATCATGTGACCCAGCAGGATGACATCACCAGGCCCATCCTCTCTCTAGTCAAAGAAAGGTCTGTTTCTGTAAAACACTGTGAGTAGCTGAGAGGTAAAATTTTTGCCTCCAGGCACAAGGGTCCTCAGTTCAAATCATTGCACTAACCAAACCATGTTTTTTTTCCTCCTTATCAATGCGCAGACCTCATTGAGGTTTATTTTTTATTTATTTGCACTGTTTCACTAATTACTAAGGAGCACAGAGGACAGGAGTAGAATGACAGCACCTGTGGTTTGAACACTCAGTAGCTGCCTCAGACCAGAAATGATGTCTGAGCATGTGCGACCAGGACTGAGGTGGTCTCATCACTGGTCGTATCCCCTGGAGATGTAAACAATGGATCACTAAAGGAGCAGCTAAAACAAAAACAGTGCAGAATTTTTAATAATAGTGAATGGTGAAAATGTTTGTTATTTCATTTGCAAGCTTCCCACATCAATTTTACTTCATGGCAAAACCCCTTTAAATAAATCAACAGGAAACAATCACTTTTGCTTTTTACCAATCATGATTGATCAAGGAACCTTGAATTGAATTTTTACCTTTTAACTGACTGTAGACAGTATTCTCGTTTACACAGAGGATTTGAAGCTCTGTATCAGAAAATAATGAGTTTCACTATAAAGAAAAATGTAAAAGTAAAATTTAAATAGACATTTATTTTAGGAAGCCATTTCAGTAGGTGGAAGATAATGTTTTCCATGTAGGGTGAACAAGGAAGTGAGCTGGACATGTTACTTCCTCTAGTGAGTGGTGTAAATGAGAGTGACATGTATCATTGTATTCACTTCTGAAGTGTCCCGTTAACAGAAGCATCTTGTAAGTAATTGCTCATTGTTACTTTATATTAGAATGTGATGTTTCCCATAGGAGACAATTGTAGTGATCAAGGTCAGACTCTATGAGCCCTCTGGTTGAGCTGTTTCTGGACCCTCTGGTGGAGTTGACTCTAGGGGCCCTCCGGTTGAGCTGTTTCTGGGCCCTCCGGTGGAGTTGACTATAGGGGCCCTCCGGTTGAGCTGTTTCTGGGCCCAACGGTGTAGTTGACTCTAGGGGACCTCCGGTTGAGCTGTTTCTGGACCCTCTGGTGGAGTTGCTCTAGGGGCCCTCCGGTTGAGCTGTTTCTGGGCCCACCGGTGGAATTTATTTTAGGAGTCCTCCCTACAGCTACAGTTAATGACTGTACCTGCTTCCTATACTCTTTTGCCTTCTTTATATGCTTTTTTGTCCCTCCTAAGGATGTATAGGGTTTCCCCTATTCCCCTGTGGGCCAGTCTGCACCTGGCAGTGATACATTGTAAAGACTCGGAATACTAATGTAAGGCTTTCATAGATTATTCCAGCGTTTAAATATTCCTTTAGCTAGGTAACAGGTAATTTTCTGAAAATGTGAGAAAAATCTGCAAAAATTTGCAAAAATAACCTGAAACTGCTAACCCCTTATTGCTGGTCAGATGTTGTAAGATATAAATTCATGTGAATGGGCATTCATTTATGTAACTTTATTCAGTTTTGCAAACCTGGTTACATTGTGGTAAAACAATGTGGATTTCCTACAGTGAAGTTAAGGAAAGTTTTTAGTTGAGTGATTTGGTCTGGGAATCTGCAGGGTTCTGCAGTGCAATGTATAATGACTGGAGGGAGCAGTGCTGTTTATTGAAAGTCCTAGTCTGTGGTTTGGACTTTTTGGCAATTTTAACTACATACATTGTTTCAGAGATTCTCTAAATGCTTGTGAGCCTCTGATCGCCTTAGAAGTATGGCCGGTCCACATTTTACTCTACAGAGATATTTCTAAATGTGTTTATAGAGTCTGCGGCGCTATAGCAATGACGCATACCACCAGACTCCCCCCAAAAAAGTGATAAGATGTTTTCCTGTATCATCTATGTGTTTTTATAGTTGTTAAAAACACATGGCTGTTCAATGATTCACTGTTCTCATGATCAGACTGGGGATTCCCTTTGGGGGGCACACCAGTGGAGTTGTTTCGTGGGGCCCTCCAGCGGAGTTGTATTCGCTTGGGGCCACCAGTTTGTCAGTGAATCTTGGGGCCCACCAGTGGAGATGATTCTTGGGGCCCAACCAGTGGAGCTTGATTATTGGGGCCCCACCAGATGGTGTAGATTTCTTGGGGAACCACCAGTGGAGGTGATTTTGGGGGACCACCAGTGGATTGATTCTTGGCAGCCCACGACAGAGGAGATGATTCTGGGGCCCACTAGTGGAGTGGATCTTGGGGCCTACCAGTGGGAATTGATTCTTGGGGCCACAAAGTAGAGTTGATTCCTGGGTTCCCACGAGTTGTTGGTTGAGTCTCATGGGGCGCCACCAGTATTGTTGATTCTAGGAGTCCACCAGAATTGTTGATTCCTGGGACCCACCAGTGGAGGTGATTTGTGGAGCCCACCAATGCAGTTGATTTTTGGGGTCCACCAGTAGACTTAATGCTTTGGGCCCACCAATAGAGTTGATGTTCGGGGCCAATCCTACAGCTACTGTACAAAAAAGCTCTTTGAAGGTGAGGAGGAAAAACACTAAGGGGAAATTGTTTAGGTCTAAGACTTTCTTTGTTGCCCATAGCAACCAATCAGAGCTCCCCTTTAATTTCATATAGTGCGCTGAAAAAATTAAAAGGGAACTCTGATTGGTTGATATGGTTTCTGATTGGTTGCTATGTGCTCTGATTGGTTGCTATGTGCTCTGATTGATTGCTACGGGCTATGGTTTGTTTATATGAGCTCTGGTTACTATGAGCTCTGTTTGGTTGCTATTAGCTCTGATTGGTTGCTATGAGCTCTGATTGGTTGCTATGGGTTATCATTGGTTGCTATGAGCTCTGATTGGTTACTATGGGCTCTGATTGATTGCTGTGAGCTTTGATTGGTTGCTATTAGCTCTGATTGGTTGCCTATTGAGCTCTGATTGGTGTATTGAGCTGATTGGTTGCTATGCCGCCTCTGATTGGTTGTTGAGTTCTGATTGGTTGCTATGAGTTCCAATTGTTGGTAAGAGCTCTGATTGCTTGCTATGAGCTCTGATTGGTTGCTATATGCTCTGATTGCTTGCTATGAGTTCTGATTGGTGGCTATGAGCTCTGATTGGTCCTATGAGCTCTGATTGGTTGTTATGTGCTCTGATGGGGTGCTATGGGCTCTGATGGGTTGCTTTGAGCTCTGATTGGTTGCTATGGGCAACAAAGAAAGTCTTAGACCTAAATAGCTTTCATACATGTCCCCCTCGGAGCCATATTTTTATGGCTGGTGTCAGGAAGGGGTTCAAAGGCTCCAAAACCCTAAACATAATCCCAATTAACGGTTTAGAGCTAGGGACAGAGTGCAAAAAATTTGAGTTCGGGACATCCAAACCTGAATGACAACTTTGGTCAAACCAGTGTTGATTCGAAAGAGAATGAAATGTGAAAATCAGTAGTAATGAGAAGTATATTCGTAAGAAACAAACCAACATAAAAGTAAAAAAAAAAAATATGAAGGGAAGATCCATGTTTGCTGTTTCTCTTTTCTTGCTAAAAATTGTGTTTCCTGTGTTGAAACATTGGCACAAGTAAAAAGGAAACACATCCGTCCACTGCGTTGACTTCTCATTTACGTATTTTTAGCCATAAATATATTTAGGTGGATTTATACTGAAATTAGCTAATTGTCTTGGAGAGGTGTGCAGATGTGGATCCTCTGCGTCACCACAAGACAGTGCATCATTTTTTGGACAACTTTGGTCAAGCCACTGATAAAACGAAAGCGGGCAAATTTCAAAAACACAGCAGGAGTGGGGAGTGGAGCAGGAACATGGAGAGGTGAGTCAATGGTGACAAGGACCTGGGGAGCGCAGAGGCACCAGCATGTCTCCGGTTCAAAACAGGGACAACGGCGCATATCATAACACTAATAATGACAAAATGGTTTTAAATGTTTAACACCAAGTCCTTATTCTGCACTATTTAATTTCACAATATGATTTTTAAATGTTTAAGCTCTGCTTTCTTCTGATATAAAGCTCCAGATCCTCTCTAGAATAAAGATTATTGCAGATATATAATAATAACTGTGCATTTCTTCTGTTCTGGTATAAATGGAAGAAGTTGTGTCCATATCTGAGTCATGTCCATCACTGACGTGTCCATCACTGAGTCGTGTCCATCACTGCGTTGTGTCCACATCTGAGTTGTGCCCATATCTGACTTGTGTCCATCACTGAACTGTGTCTATCACTAAATTGCCTCCATCACTGAGTTGTGCCCATATGTGAGCTGTACCCATCACTGAGCCATGCCCATCACTGAGCTGTGTCCATCACTGAATTGTGTTTATCACTGAGCTGTGTCCATCACTGAGTTGTGTCCATCACTGAGTTGTGTTCATCACTGATCCGTGTCCATCACTGATCTGTGTCCATCACTGATCTGTGTCCATCACTGAGTTGTGTCCATCACTGAATTGTGTCCATTACTGAGCTTTGTCCATCACTAAGTTGTGACCATCACAGAGCGGTGCCCATCACTGAGTTGTATCCATCAATGAGCTTTGTCCAACACTGACCTGTGTACATCACTGACCTGTGTCCATCATTGAGTTGTGTCCATCACTGAGCTGTGTCCATAACTGAGTTGTATCCATCAATGAGCATTTGTCCACACCTGATACCTGTGTTCTCATCATGTACTGTGTCAACACTGTGATTCTGTGTCTCACATCATTGCTGACGATGTCCTATCACTGAGTTGTGCCATCACTGGCTGTGTCCATCACTGAACGGTTGTTTTATCACTAGAGTTGTGTCCATGACTGAGTTGTGTCCATGACTGAGTTGTGTCCATGACTGAGTTGTGTCCATGACTGAGGTGTGTCCATCCCTGAGCTGTCCATTAATGAGTTGTGTCCATCAATGAGTTGTGTCCGTCACTGAGCTGTGTCCATCACTGAGTTGTGTCCATCAATGATTAGTCAATCATCTGATCTGTGTTCATTACTGATCTGTTGTCTATCACTGATCTGGGTCCATCCACTAATTGTGTCCATCACTGAGCTGTGGCTTCCAATATCACTGATCTGTGTCCATACACTGAGGCGGTGTGCCATCGACTGAGCTGTGTCCATCACTGACTTGTGTCCATTACTGACTTGTGTCCATCAGTTAGTTTTGTTTATTACTGAGCTGTGTCCATCACTGACCTGTGTCCATCACTGAGTTGTGTCCATTGCTGAGCTGTTGCTATCACTGAGCTGTGTCCATCACTGACCTGTGTCCATCACTGAGTTGTGTCCATCGCTGAGCTGTTGCTATCACTGAGCTGTGTCCATCGCTGACTTGTGTCCATCCCTGAGTCGTGTTTATCACTGACTTGAGTCCATCACAGAGCTGTGTCCATCACTGACTTGGTCCATACCTAGAGTGTGTTTTATCACTGACTTGAGTCCATCACAGAGCTGTGTCCATCACTGACTTGTGTCCATTACTGAGCTGTGTCTATAGCTGAATTTTATCCCACACTGAGCCTTGTTCATCACTAAGTTGTGACCATCACGGAGCGGTGCCCATCACTGAGTTGTATCCATTACTGAGTTTTGTCCATCAATGAGCTCTGTCTATCACTAAGTTGTGTCTATCACTGACCTGTGTCCAACACTGATCTGTGTCAATAATGTTCACTGTGGCGCAAACAGCTGATCTGTGTCTCCCTAACTGAGCTGTTGTCCATTACATGAGCCGTGTCCATCACTGATCTGTGTCCATCACTGAACTGTGTCCATCGCTGACTTGTGTCCATCATTAAGTTGTGTCCATCGCTGACTTGTGTTTATCCGTGAGGTGTGTTTATCACTGACTTGAGTCCATCACTGAGTTTTGTCCATCACTGAGATTTTTCCATCACTGAGCCGTGTCCATCACTGAGCCATGTCCATCACTGAGCTGTGTTCCTCACTGAGCTGTGTCCATCACTGAGCCGTGTCCATCGCTGATCTGTGTCCATCACTGAGCTGTGTCCATCACTGAGCTGTGTCCATCACTGAGGCGTGTCGATCACTGAGCTGTGTTCATCACTGAGGCATGTCCATCACTGAGCCATGTCCATCACTGAGCTGTGTCCATTACTGAGTCATGTCCATCACTGAGGCGTGTCCATCACTGACCTGTGTCCATCACTGACCTGTGTCCGTCACTGTTCTGTGTTCATCACTGGGTTGTGTCCATCACTGAGCTGTGTCCATCACTGAGCTGTGTCCATCACTGATCTGTGTCCATCACTGATCTGTGTTCATTACTGAACTGTGTCCATCACTGATCTGTGTCCATCAATTGAGCTGGTGTCAATCAACTGATCTGTGTCACATAACTGTCTGAATGTCAATCCACTGAGCTGTGTCCTCACTGACTGGGCTCCATCATGACTTGTTGTCATTATTGACTTGTGTCGCCATCCGTTAGTTGGTGTTATATAATGAGCTGTGTCCATCACTGACCTGTGTCCATCACTGAGTTGTGTCCATTGCTGAGCTGTTGCTATCACTGAGCTGTGTCCATCACTGACTTGTGTCCATCGCTGAGCTGTTGCTATCATTGAGCTGTGTCCATCGCTGACTTGTGTCCATCCCTGAGTCGTGTTTATCACTGACTTGAGTCCATCACTGAGCTGTGTCCATCACTGACTTGTGTCCATTACTGAGCTGTGTCTATAGCTGAATTTTATCCCACACTGAGCCTTGTTCATCACTAAGTTGTGACCATCACGGAGCGGTGCCCATCACTGAGTTGTATCCATTACTGAGTTTTGTCCATCAATGAGCTCTGTCTATCACTAAGTTGTGTCTATCACTGACCTGTGTCCAACACTGATCTGTGTCTAACACTGATCTGTGTCCCTCACTGAGCCGTGTCCATCATTGAGCCGTGTCCATCACTGATCTGTGTCCATCACTGAACTGTGTCCATTGCTGACTTGTGTCCATCATTAAGTTGTGTCCATCACTGACTTGTGTGAATCTCTGAGTTGTGTGTGTCACTGACTTGAGTCCATCACTGAGTTGTGTCCATCACTGAGCGGTGTCCATCGCTGAGCCGTGTCCATCACTGAGCCATGTCCATCACTGTTGTGTTCCTTTCTGAGCATGTGTCCATCCACTGAGCCGTGTCCATCGCTGAGCTGTGTCCATCGCTGAGATGTGTCCATCGCTGAGCTGTGTCCATCTCTGAGCTGTGTCCATGACTGAGAAATGTCCATCACTGAGCCGTGTCCATCACTGACCTGTGTCAATCACTGAGCTGTGTCCATCACAGAGCTGTGTCTATCCCTGAGCCATATCCATCGCTGAGCTGTGTCCACCACTGACCTGTGTCCATCACTGAGTTTGCTGTTGTTGTCTACAGAGAACATACAGTAGTAACAAATGGGTGTGAAGCAAATTTTTCTCCTCATCATTCTTCAAGGTACAGTAACTTAGACTCAGTAGTTCAACGTTTGACCAACTACAATGGAATATTCTTTCTCCAGTTTTGTGTCTCATTCATATTTTTTAGGTTTCCATCTGGGTAGTATTTGTTTGTGGATGGAGGATGTGGATGTATTCAATGCCCTTCTCGGCTCCTGTGTAGAGCTCCATTGTACACATACTTTTGATGAGACCACAGAGCCATCCACTGTTATTTGGTTTGCTGGAAATTTATATACAGATCAGATTCTAAACCTGGAGAATTCATCTTCAGTAATGGAGAAATACAGAAATCGGACCTCACTGGTGCCAGGACACAGCTGTGCCCTGCGGATAGACCCTGTGAGAAGAGGAGATGACAATATATATTCTTCCAGGACAACAGAAAATGTAGATGAAGCTGAGAATTATGGATCTGCTCAGATTCATGTCAAAGGTAAATATTTGGGAGATAAATAAGAATTGGAGTTAATTGAATATTAGCAATTTTTTTTTAGTTAACACATTGATTGGCCCAACAATATACAAACACTGAGGAACTAACACACATACAACTCATACACACTCTCGGGGCTTGTTCCCCCACCACAGGTTTTCAGCCGGATTTACAGGCGGATTGACAACCGTCTGTAAACCGACCGTCAACCTTTTACATTGACATTAATAGAAAATCTGTGCAGCAGTCCCCAGTGCACGGATTTTCTGCTGGACAGGGCCATCTTTTCCATTGACTATATTTACTGTTTTGCCATAGGCAAACTTAAACTCTATTAGTTCTCAATCTATAAAACACTAAAACGTAACTTTTATTATGTATAACACTTAACCTCTATACACACTATTTTAAAAACTTGATTTCTAACCTCTCAAATTGTCCCTTTCTAATTGTGAAGGAATAATTCCTTTTCTATTATCAAGTCTGGTGGAACACCACCTATTAGCAGGGAAACCCTATATATACAGTCACTCCAAAAAGGAATCCTAAACATCTTACTTGGGCAGTCACCCCTAATCTAATGGGCATGAAACATATAAGGTTTCCCTGTGAGACGCTCTGCAGCGGGTAACACAGTAGAAAGAGGTAGAAAGTCACAAATTAAAATGTCATGCCTGACCTCCCCATATAGATTGAGATTATAGATTGAGAACTGATAGAGTTTAAGTTTGCCTATGGTAAAACAGTAAATATAGTTATTCGTCACTCTTGGTTCTCTTACTAGATTCCCATTATTTTGAGACTATTTGAAATCTTTTCCATTGGGCACACTAGGCAGTTGCCCGGGGCCCCACAAATATAGGGTCCCCAAGTGGTGTATGTATGTCCCAGGAATACAAGAAACATACCCTGGATCCCTTTGTTGGCTTTGCTTATTTAACTGTTTGTGTGATTTTAGGATGTGCAAACAGTTAAAAAAAAACATGGTGGAGAAGGGAGCCAAAGGCTCCCTGCTCTGACAAAGAGTCTTCTAGACTGTCGGTGTCCAGACATAAGTGTGTGTGCTTGGGGGTGGCTTGAGGCATGGCCTAATGTGATTTCAACTATTTGGACAGGGCCCACTGCAGTGCTATGCTCAGGGGCCCATAATGCTGTTAAGACGGCTCTGCTGCTGAACGGTATTGTAGACCGGCGCTCCTAAAAACTTTTAGTACATGTTCATTCTTCCCCATGGCTTTCGGGCAGAACATGAACATGTGGGTGCGAAGGAGGATGGCTCGAATCCGCAAACCCCAGACAGAAGCCACCCCCCCCTGCGTGCCAAAAACAAAAACCCCAAATACCGGTTGGAAAATCCGACCGGTATTTTGTCTTTGCCGTGGGAATGCATACTTAGACAGATCAACAAACACTTCCTCTCCGTGTAAGGCACCCCAAGCTAGCTACAACAGTATTCTTACTAGTAAGGGTGCTTTCACACGGTGCATTTTTGACGCGTTTTTTACCACGATTTTTGCCGTTTTTTGTGCAGCAAAGTACCACATTAATTGATGTGCTTTCCTGCACAAAAAACGTGGCAAAAACGCATCGTGTGAAAGCACCCTTACACAAAATAACCTTTCTCAGCTGTTCTAGTGAATCACTACAATTCTAATCTGGACTTGTATGAGCTCTCAAGAGAGAAAACAGCCGAGTGAATATGAACCCTAAATAAAGGGATTTGCTGTCTCCAAAAAATATTCTAATGGGCTGTTTTTTGTCCTAGAATAAGGGGCAGATTATAGCAATCAAAAAGTAGCCCTCTGCAGCGTGATACTAGGAGAGAACAAAGCGCCAAAATGTAAAATATCCTGCCTGACCTCCCCAACATGTTTTGCCAGAACACTGGCATCATCAGGAGATAGAGGTCTCTTTAAGCCATTAACCCTTTGCTACATCTCTGGTTGAGGTGAGTACATTACCTGCAGGTATTAACCCCTTAACGACTGCCCACCGACGTTTGACGTCGGCTGGTGCAGGTCGTTCGTCTACAGCGTCGCTGTAGACTTTGGGGTTTGCGGCGCCCGGCGCCGCAACTGCACTGGGATCGGGGCTGTAATACACAACCCTGATCCCAGAGCATCTCCTGCAAGCACCGGCAAGTGGGGTAAACCTCCGCACCCCGGTGCTTTAACCCTTTGATTGAGGCGGATCGTCACCGCCGCGCAATCAAAGGGTTTCCCCTGCTTTGTCGGGTGATCGGAACGCCCGGTGACCCGACAGAGCTCGGGGAATGGCTGCACAGTCAGCCCTGGGGACCTAGAGTGGCCCCAGAGCTGTCTGTGTACCAAGCCAGTGACCAGGACACACTGTGTGGTGTTCTGATCACTGCCTGTGTCAGACTGACACCGATTATAATGTATTAGCATATATGAATATGCTAATACATTACTAAGTGTAAAAAAAAAAAAAAAGTTAAACAGTTCTCCCTTCATGAGATTAAAAAAAAGTAAAAAAAAACATAAAAAGTGTAAAAAAAATTAAAAAAAAAAAATTTAATAAAAAATAAATTACACACACAAAAAAACCTACACATATTAGGTATCCACACGATCGCAATAACTTGTAGAATTAATCTAACAAGTTATTAAGTGTGAAATGTGAATGGTGTAAAAAAAAAATGTAAGTAGACAAAAAAAATAGTAAAAAAAAATGAAAAAAAAATTCTGCAATATTTATAAGTGAACTTAAACTATTCCCCCATAAAGTACAACTTGTCTGGAATAAAACGAGGCCTCATCCAACTGCGTCATTGAAAAAATAAAAAAGTTACAACTGTTGAAACGCGAGGAGGCAAAAACTATAAAAACGTTCTGTTCATTAACTAGTTTTCTGGCCTGGGAATTAAGGGGTTAATGTTTATATATACAAACCAATACAACACACTGATCAAATAGCCATGAAATTATCTTATAATCAAATACAAATAGTCATCACTGCTGGGAAAATTCTGCAAAATCAGCAGCAGAAGTAATATGGATTTTGGGGATTGTCTCGGGCGTTTCCCAGGGGCAATGCTTGTTTTGGCTTTAATATGTTGGTAACAGAATAACTAATTGTTTTCTGTAAATTTTAATTCTTGAGATTCTCCTGAAGAACCTGAGCTTCTTGTATCTCAATATTTGTTGGAAGAAAATGTCACCGTCATACGCTGTAGAGCAGAACACACCTGCGGCTCCAATCCTCCTTCTCTACAATGGAACAAACCCGGTCGGGTTAAGACACAATCAGAGGAGATTTATGTAGGAGTCTGGAGAGAAGAATCAGAACTGACTTATATACCTTCCTATGAGGATGATGGGAGTCCTGTTCAGTGCACGGCTACGTATCCTAATGGGCAAAAAGCTGTGATATCAGAAGAACTGAGAATCCACTGTAAGTATTATCAGAGAAGTAAAGGGCATTTAAAGGGGTTTTCTCACCACAGTGATTGGATTAAAACATGTAGGGAGAAGTAAAAGAAATACATTGCTGTTTTGATTTTGCTTTGTTCAAGAGATAAAGATGATTTTATCTACTGCTAGTTTCTCTAGGATATCGACCACCACTTTCTGCTTTCTATGTTATTTGATGGCTAAAAGCTGCCTCTGACCATGGTGAGTTGCTCCCTGCAGAGTGTTCTCTCTAGTACAGGAGCTTGTTTACCTAAGTTAATGACAAGTTTTAAGCCTCAGAACTCTGTAGCCCCGAGCACTACAAATTATAAATTGCATGCAGTCATGTCACTGTAACAGGAACATGTAGGAACAGCAGAGCTGATATACCTGAACAGGATGTGTGAGTCTGAAGCTGCCTGTGCCTCTATGAAACTGCATGAAACAGGGTCAGTCAAATGTCTCTGGACACTCTTAATTTCAGAAACAAAAAGGATAAGGACCTATTGGAATACCCAAACAAGTAATGGGTGACGGAGGCTAATCTTTTTTTGTGTCCAGAATATGGTCGCCATCTTCAAAGCTGCTATTTTGGATCAATGGCAAGTTTTTCCAATGGGAAGGTGGTGATGTAGCAGATCAGAGAAGACCAGGATTGTCTCAGAAATCGGTTGCCACAATCAGATTTGCAAGAGCTCTTGTGGTTCAAAGCTACCAACACAGAAAGTTCTCATGCAGGTTCATAGTGATTGGAACCACTACCTTAAGGGACCGATCAATGCTCAAGTTTTTCCAATGGGAAGGTGGTCATGTAGCGGATCAGAGAAGACCAGAATTGTCTCCGAAATCTATTGCCACAATCAGGTTTGCAGCATCTCTTGTGGTTCAAAAGTTATCAACACAGAAAGTTGCAACAACAACAACAGCTATTTGACGTGTTCAATGTGCTGTCCCTGGTGCTGAACACAGAGCTGAAGGCTCCAATCATTCTAAACCTGCCTATGACCTTTCTGTGTTGATAACTTTTGAACCATAAGAGATATTGCAAATCTGATTGTGGCTATAGATTCCTGGGAAAATTCAGGTCTTCTTTGATAAGTTACATAACCACCTTCTGACTGGGAAATATTGCCCTCGATCCAACATGGCGGCTTTCAAGATGGTGACTATGTTCCGGACATAACCTAATAATATTGGCCCCCACTCATTACTTGGTATTGTGATAGGTCATTTTCCCTTTCACTCCTGAAATAGAAGGGGGTCCTGGGACTTATGACTCGCCCTTTACTTTTAGATTTAGATATGATGACTGGATGATACAGGCATCAAAGCCTGAGGCTGCACTACTGAGACATTCTGCTGACGTGATGGCAAATCCCTTATCTTGTCTCCCCATATACGCACAGAACTGAGACTACTAGAGTCAGATAGAAGGTATATATATCTCCAACCCCACCCAAGATGGGCGTTCATTTGAGGTTTGGTTGTCATTGTTAACTCCATTATATTTGTATTAACACTTTCTATATTTTGCAGTTGCTCCAAGACATGTGACTGTCATCATCATGGGCAATGGCAGAATCACAGAAGGGGGTGAAGTGAATTTAATGTGTATCTCCGTATCCAAGCCTGGAGTCCTTACATATGAATGGTACAAAGGGAAAACCAAATTACCCGACACAAGACAGAAAGTGACAGTGAGGAACATGACCTGGGACACAGAGCCCTATTCCTGTGCTGCAAGAAATGCTGTGGGTAGAGGAGAATCCACCCCGACAGAGATACCTGTACTGTGTATGTATGCAGCCAGGGGCAGTAATACTGATATTCAGAGTGTATTTTATATCATGTCATTATTACATGTGTGGCACCAGTAAAGAAGCAAATGCCCATCAGGACCTTGTTTACCAATGGATTCATATGTAGGAAGGGATTATAAACAATGAAGTCCGCTTATAAGAACACATAGTCAGTGCTCACCATGCACCATACACATGCTCACCATACACTCACTAGCCATAGCCATAGACTTATAACTAGGATCCCACAACATTGCCAATCATAGTGCCTCCATATCGGTACCAATCACTGTGCCAACCTCAGTGACCTATATTTGTTTCACTTTTCCCATTTGTGTCTCTCGCTTCTCAACAGTGTCAAACACATCAACTTAACAGTGCCAATCATATACCCCATAGCAGTGTGAATCAAATCTCCCTTAACAGTAACAATAAAAATTCTCTTAACATTGTCAAAGTGCCTCCATATCAGCACCATCCACAGTGCCAACTTCAATGACCTTTATATGTGCCACTCTACTTAGTAAATCCAGTCACATCCCCCTTAATAGTTTCAATTATATACCTCTAAAAAAAGTGCCAATCACATCCCCCTCAACAATACCAATCATATACCTCATAATAATGCCAATGAAATCCCCCTTAACAGTGCCAATCATATACCTCAAAAAAAATGCCAATCACATCCCCTTCAACAATAACAATCATATACCCCATAGCAGTGCAGTGCCAATCAAATATCCCTGAAAAGTAACAATCACAATCCTCTTAACATTGCCAAAGTGCCTCCATATCAGCACCACCCACAGTGACAACCTCAATGACCTTTATATGTGCCACTCTTCTTAGTAAATCCAGTCATATCCCCCTTAACAATGCAAATCACATCCCCTTATCAGTGCCAATCACATCCTCCTCAACAGTGCCAATCATATTCCTCTAAAAAAGTGCCAATCACATCCCCCTCAACAGTGCCAATCACATCCCCCTCAACAGTGCCAATCACATCCACCAAAACAGTGCCAGTCATATACCCTATAGCAGTGCCCATCAAATCCCCCTTAACAGTGCCAATCACATCCTCCTCAACAGTGCCAATCACATCCCCGCTAACAGTGCCAGTCATATACCCTATAGCAGTGCCCATCAAATCCCCCTTAACAGTGCCAATCACATCCCCCTCAACAGTGCCAATCACATCCCCCTCAACAGTGCCAATCACATCCTCCTCAACAGTGCCAATCTCATCCCCGCTAACAGTGCCACTCATATATCCCATAGCAGTGCCCATCAAATCTCCCATAACAGTGCCGATCATATCCCCCTTAGCAGTGCCAGTCAAAGACATTTAACCGTGCCAATCATATACCCCTAAAAAGTAACACTCAAATCCCCTCAACAAGACCAATCCTATACACGTTAGCATTGCCCATAAAATACCACTTAACAGTGCCAATCACATCCTCCTCAACAGTGCCAATCACATCCCCGCTAACAGTGCCACTCATATATCCCATAGCAGTGCCCATCAAATCCCCCTTAACAGTTCCAATCACATCCCCCTTAACAGTGCCAATCACCCTTAACAGTGCCAATCATATTCGCCTTGACATTCCCTGTCTGTGGGACTAATTCTAGTGCTGCTCCACCGCCCAATCTGGGGTGGAAAGTGTTGGATTTCTACCTTAGACTTTCTGTAATATCCACATTGGATTTCCCAATATCAGACCTTCTCCTGTGGACAAACCCTTTCCAGCTGGAACAAACCCTTTCATGGGATTCAGTTGCTTTTCTTCCTCTTCCAGGATTGTATTTTCATCCCTTCTGTTTTCTGCCTCTACAGATGAAGGCTCCGGCCCTTCTGCTACAGGATCTAAGTATAAAGTCCTTCTAGCAACAATTGGGGCAGTCTGCCCGCTGCTGCTCGCTGCACTGATTGCCGCCATTTATTGGAGGTAGGATAATAATAATGAATATTTCTGGGCTGTTTATAAATGATTTTATAGAGTCTTTCACTAACAGAGTCCGATTTCTATGAGATCATCTGATGGATTCCAGATTCAGAAGGTTTTTTTTCCAATTGAAGAAAAATTACCCTTAAAGGGGTTGTCTCATTACAAAGATCAGCTTCCAACACGTAGGGAACAGTAAATAAAGACATTTTCAAATGTATTTCTCTGCTTGTTTTTTTTTCTTGAGGAGATAAAAGTGATTTTCTCAGCTCTGAGTGCACTCAGGTTTCTTTAGCTTACCAACCTGCTCTGCCCTGCTCTCCCCCGCTGTTTGTCTTATTTGATGTCATCACACTGGTCGACACACAGAATTGTGGCAGCTTGAGAGCTTGAGTATTATCTGATCTAACAAACAAAGGAGACTAACTCTGAAGCTTCTCTAGACTTCAGATAAACATTTCCTGCTCTCGTGTCAGATTAATTAGCAGAGCTTTGAATACCAGAGGGAGCTGATATGCTAATTACCTACAGCCTGACCAGGAAGAGACAGGAAGCATGAATGAAAGCTGCTCTGTTAGACAACCCCTTTAAAGGCGTCATCCAGGTTCCTTAAAAAAAAAAGTAATCTAAAGCTTCTGTTCTAGCACTGACGCTGCCGGCGACTACTACACTCACCGGCCACTTTATTAGGTACACCATGCTAGTAACGGGTTGGAACCCCTTTTGCCTTCAGAACTGCCTCAATTCTTCGTGGCATAGATTCCACAAGGTGTTGCAACGATGCTCAATTGGTACCAAGGGGCCCAAAGAGTGCCAAGAAAATATTCCCCACACCATGACACCACCACCACCAGCCTGAACCGTTGATACAAGGCAGGATGGATCCATGCTTTCATGTTGTTGACGCCAAATTCTGACCCTACCATCCGAATGTCGCAGCAGAAATCGAGACTCATCAGACCAGGCAACGTTTTTTCCAATCTTCTACTGTCCAATTTCGATGAGCTTGGGCAAATTGGAGCCTCAGTTTCCTGTTCTTAGCTGAAAGGAGTGGCACCCGGTGTGGTCTTCTGCTGCTGTAGCCCATCTGCCTCAAAGTTCGCCGTACTGTGCGTTCAGAGATGCTCTTCTGCCTACCTTGGTTGTAACGGGTAGCTATTTGAGTCACTGTTGCCTTTCTATCAGCTCGAACCAGTCTGCCCATTCTCCTTTGACCTCTGGCATCAACAAGGCATTTCTACCCACAGGACTGCCGCTCACTGGATGTTTTTTCTTTTTCGGACCATTCTCTGTAAACCCTAGAGATGGTTGTGCGTGAAAATCCCAGGAGATCAGCAGTTTCTGAAATACTCAGACCAGCCCTTCTGGCACCAACAACCATGCCACGTTCAAAGGCACTCAAATCACCTTTCTTCCCCATACTGATGCTCGGTTTGAACTGCAGGAGATTGTCTTGACCATGTCTACATGCCTAAATGCACTGAGTTGCCGCCATGTGATTGGCTGATTAGAAATTAAGTGTTAACGAGCAGTTGGACAGGTGTACCTAATAAAGTGGCCGGTGAGTGTATGTTCTCTGTTTACCCCTGGCTGCTGTGAATGACCACTGTGGCCAATCGGTGTCTTCCCCAGTAACATGTCGTACCCTTGACATAATCCCTTTGAAATTGAACAGTTCCCAATCCATTTACACAACTCAGGGCTCGCTACTGTGCATCAAGGTGGATAGAAACTACCAGGACGGGTTTAGAACAGATGAGAGACTCAAACTTGTTTTATGATTATGCATTGAAACACTGTAACAAACTGCAGCTGTAGAAATTGTCAGTTTATTCCATATCTGAATTGTCTATAAACATGAAAATTATTTGCACTGAAAGTATCATTACTGTTATTCCGGATCCATACGTCATACGTTACCTATTACTGTCTGTTAATAATCTTACCGAGCTTCCTGTCTATATAAGCTGTATATCCCTCCTGTATGGCGCTGTGTTAAGCCTGGTTCACATCTGCATCAGAGGTTCCATTCAGAAACTCCGCCGCAGAGGTGAAACCGGACTCTCAGGGATCCGTTTCGCAATGGACGTCCACAGCGCCCGTTGGACCCTATTAATTACAAAGGTTCTGCTGGTTTCCGTCATGGTGTCCATTGTTTAAATGGAAAAAATAGTGCAGGTGGCTGAGTTATCTTTAACTTCATTCCCAACAGAACATGTGACAGAGGTTGCGAAAGGAACCTCCGGCGCATAAGGACATGTCCCCACGGCACTGAGCAAATACCGGTCAGATCAGCCGACCGGTACTTGCGCTGTTTCTGTGGCCGTGCACACAGCCGCATGGGGACGGCTTTCCTCTACTGTTTGCGGAGAAAAGCCCTCCCCCCTTCGCATTGATGCGTTCATATTCCGCCCAAAAACCGGGCGGAAGAATGAACATGTTCAATGTTTTTCAGACCGCTGGTGGTAAAAAAAAAACGTCTGGTGGAAAATCTGGCAGTGGGGACTGGAGGTTGTGCTATTCAACGGTTGAGAAGGATGGGCGAATCCGCAGACAGAACCTTCCCAAAAACCATGCAAAAATGATAACATTTTGTATATGCTATGTGACCGTACCCTTAGGGTATGTTCACATGTATTGAAAAATAGACCTAAAAATATATTTAACAATGTTTGAGTGTGATTATATTGATTTCAATAAAAAATACGTATCGTTGTTCAGACGATATGTGTTTTACATTTGTGTAAACAAAACTGCATACGTTTTTGCAGTCTAGAAAATGCTTCCAAAAGCGCACAGCACTTTGTGATACGTTTTTGGATGCTTTTAACGCAGTGCGCTTTACATATTGCAAAAACAATACTCTTAGGGGTACAGCGCGTACTTCTAAAACTTTGACAGCCAGCTCCCACTGACTTTCACTCTCCCCAGTGCGTAAATGTTGGGAAGAAGATACATGTCAATTGTTTTCCCCATCGCGTATTATATGCTGGGGAAAATTTCGGGTATTCATAGTGTGGAAATGATAAATTAGGGGTAGAATTATCTTTTTCTTCTACCCCTTATTCAATTAGATGTCTTTGGTCCAAATTGATTGATTTTATCTGTCAACAGCTTGAGCTCCAGAAATACAGCCCACACGGATCGGTCTGGGTCATAAATCTGCTTTATTAACAGGAAGTAACAGTTTATATCTTCTAAGTATTAAGAATCACATGGTCATTCCACCACTATATGATTGGTTATTGCTATGGCAAACTATAAGTGAGATCTCATAACATCTCCTAATTTGCATCTGCGCAATGTTGCTAGGCATTTATCTGATAACGAACATTCCTCAGCTTGTCTATATGGTCCGAGAGAGGATTCTCTGAAAGCTTTTAACCCCTTAGCTGCTTGATACGACTTGATACGACTTCCTATAACACAGTAAAAGCAGCTCAAACACACTATCTGGTGAACTTAACAGGATGTAACGATAAAACAGATTCTAGTGTTTTTTTCATGAAATCATCAACTTGACAATAGCTCTCTGTGAGAGCTATGAATGACCGTAATTTCGGGGCATATTTTGGGCGTGTTGCAGCGCAATTAAATGCCAAAGTACACCCTGCAATTACACTGTGGGAAGATACCCTTATAGTAATGCAGCACCATCTGCTGGAAGATAACAAAGGTAACAATGTAACCAGGGAAATGCATCAGTTTGTTTTGTTTGTAATAATTCTGTAATATATCTGCATCCAGACTCTACATTGATACATCCTAGAGCAGCCAACACCAGAGATTTTTCCCAAATCCCTCCTTGGTTTGTTGTTTGTTTAAACCAAGAATTGATCGGCTGTAATAATTGTAATGTACTTTGTTTTGCTTGTTTTTTATAGAAAATTGTACCTAAAAGCAAGAAGCCGGGCGGTGAGTCATTTATATATTGCAAAATCAATTCGATAATAATGAATTTGTGAAGAGATTATAAACTATGCACATGATGAGCAGGATGGGAGCAGGGGGTGCAGTGATTCTGAGCTAACAATAGTATTCTAATGAGAGCTGCTGCCTCTGACAAGGGAGCTACATGTATTATAGGGTTATTCTATTGATATTTAATATAAAACCTGACATCTAATCCAGCCTCTGACATGAAGAGTTTCATCTCGTCCATGAAAGTCATTGAATTTTATATTTCTTGTCTTTTATCTATTATCCTCTGCAGGCTGCGTAGGCTCCAGATGCCACATATATTAATCTGGTGAAAGAAGATATTTCAGATGAATATGAAGAGTTAAAGGTAACAGTAATAACAACATGTTTATCAGGTCTCTAAGCGGATGCTCTAGAGAAATGTTTAATAGATAAATCTGAGATCGGAGGTGGCGCGGTGTGACTCCTATGATGCCGCAGCTCCGCTCTTCTACAGTCCAAGCTCAAATTGATACAATGAGTAATGAGGAAATACAAAGATGGTGAAGATCAGACTCTTGATAGAGACTTAAAGGGGTTTTGCTACGAAGGCATGTCATGCCTGATTTGTCCTGCTTCAGCTTTCAGTGTGCTCAGAAGGGGTGTGTATGATTTGCTTTAACTGCATATCATGTCATCCAGCACGCTTGATATGACCATGTCTTCCCCCATAGTATGCTCACTCTAGTCAAACAATGGTCTGTTTATATGAAAAGCAGTGAGTAGCTACAATGTAGCTGAGTGGTTAGCACTTCTGCCTTTTCAGCATAGCGGTCCTAGGTTCAAATCCCTGCAGGAACCAAACATGTGGATTATTTTTTCTAAATGTACATACTTGATCAAGGTTTTTTTTTATCATTATTATTTATTATTTGACTAATTACTAAATAGTACAGAGGACAGAAGTAGAATGACAGCCTCTGGGGTTCAACACTCAGCAGTAAGTGTGTGTGATTACTAATGAGTACAGAGGACTTGAATAGAATGACAGCAGCTGGGGTTCAACACTCAGCAGTGAGTGTGTGTGATTACTAGGCAGAGAAGAGAGTGATAGTAACTGCCTGAGAGGAGAGGTGATGTCTGAGCATGTGTGGCCAGGACTGAGGAGCTCTCAGCCATGGTTGTATCCCCTGGAGATGAGCTGTACAATATGGATCACTAAAGGAGCAGCTAAAACAAAAATGGTGCAGAAATTTTATTAAGGATAAAAGGTGAAAATGTTTAATATTTAGTTTGCAAACTTCACACGTCAATTTTACATCATGGCAAAACCCCTTTAACATCTCACATGTCCACAACTCATCCAAGAAAGAATAAAAGTAACTTTAGAACATAAATTAGAACAGAAAGTTTAATGGCATAAAATTCATGAAAATGACTAATAATAAGGATCCTTGGTGTTGTCTTTTATTCTAATGTATTTATAGTAATAGAAAAGGGAAACTCTATCACACTGAAAATTTTCCTTTTTCTTTTTCAGCCACAACACCAGCACAACGCTGTCACCAGAGGAGGTGGAGGTTCAGCTCCCAATAGATGAAGGCTCATAAGTGGAACCAACAGAAGATCCATCCAACCATTGACTTCAGCAGTAGAAGAAATTATTGTATTTTTTTGTGTTTAAATTTTTTATCCAGAAAACTCTTTAAACCCAAAGTCCGTAAACAGGGAGCAAGCCCCCTCCACAACTCGGGTTCCCTTCACGCAAATTTAACTCTGGGATTCACAGATATTTGGACATGGTGGTCAGGGCCAGACTTACCCATTGGTACAGAAGGTGCATTACTGTCAGCAGCTCTGGGGCAAGGGAGCATGAGGAAGTTAACATTTACACATAAATGTAAAATATCCCAAACATTCTGGGCCCCCCCCCTTCTGTCCTTTTTCCCCCTCCCTAGAACTTTAACCCCCTTTGCAGGGGGGTCCTTCTCCCTTGTACCCTTTTTTTTGTCATTTATCCACCATTGTACTTCTTTTACCCATTTATGTATAAACCTCCTGACCTTTTTAATGTACAGCGCCCTGGAACTATTGGCACTTTAATATAAATAATACTAATACTAATAATACTACTACAATTAATACTACTACTACTACTACTACTACTAATAATAATAAAAAAAAAAAATAATAATAATGCAGGAAGCATATGGAAAAAAACAAGGGGCTGGATATTATGAGGATCTGTACAAATCCATTTTCACTCAAAGGGGGATACGTGAGCCCTGATGGAACCCCGCCCACTGTGCCTCCACTTGACGTGCTGCCCTGGCAGCAGACGGCAACGGGCGAAAGTCCCCGCGCTGCTAAAGTGCTGGGGCTGTAAGGAGGGGGAAAAGTCAGACAGCCGGGTCAATCCAAAACGGGGCGCCAAGCCACAAATCAAACCAGAGGGAAAACTAAACAACCGGGTCAAAAGCCCCAAAAAGGATGAGGTACAAGATCAGAAGACAAGCCGGGTCAGAGAACCCTGAGGCAGGGACACAGGGAAACAGAACAAAAACACAGGGAATAGGCAGCCAAAAATATCACAGGCCGCACTCAGCCTTTAGGGGGTTTTAAAAGGGGTTCCCAGATACCGCCCCTGTAGCTGATTTGGGGCGACCCCCGGGCCTCCCATTGGCTGTGCGACCCGCCCCCTTCTGGAGGGCTGGGCTCTGTCATCCCAAGACTGCCAGCAGCAAGAAATATCAGGGGGGGGGTTGCAAATCACTGCTGCAGCCTGTTGATCCTCAGCCTGAGTGCGCCTAGCCCCACGTACCCCCCCTTTAGGAGGGTCCCCGGACCCTTCCCGGTCTAGGGGTTTTTCCGGGTGAACCTGGAATTCCCCATCAGCGATCAGCATGGTGGGTTTCGCCGAACCCATGATCCTCCTCAGGCCCCTACCCCTTCCAATGGGCCAGGGACTGTAAGCCTTTGGGCCTTACGAAATCCAAAATCGGGGGACTTCAATTCAACTCCCCCTTATTTCAAAAAGGAGAAGGGGGCCTAGAGGGGGGGAGTCACAGGGTGAATATACCCTTAAGAAATAACGATGGAACAAAAGTAATGGATACGGAGAGAAGAGGGTAATTTCAGGCGATATGCCACCGGTTAACCCCTCCGAACCCCTATGGACCTACAAAAACCCGGGGCAAGTTTTCCCAAAGGGGAACTTTTTAAACGCGATTTCGGGTGGATAACCCAAACTTTACCCCAAACCCCAAACCCCTAGAACAAATACGCTGCTTAAACAGAACTTTTTTTTCTGGATTTTCTGGGTATGAAAACCCAATTCTTCTAATTTGGGCCAACTGTCACAGACTTTAATAATAAACCACCCCGCGGATCAGACGTAGCACTGGGAAAAGACCAGCCTGGGAAAACCATAATTACAGTAAAAAGGTGAGGTACCGGCCCAGCTACTACCTAATTTTTAATGGGAAAATTTTAACCAAAGGTAAGTATTTTACCCATCACCTGCTGATCAGATACAAAAACAGAGTTTTCTGTGTTACCATTTTATTTACCTCTCAGTCTGCCCATTAGTCTCTGGATGGAAGCAGAAGGAAGGGCAGGGGGATACCCAGAGCCTTGCAAAGGGCCTCCAAAAACGAAAACAAAAACGAACCCCTCTTCAACACAATATTCCCGCAGTTTGACAAAGTTTGATAAAAAGTTCAGCAAGTTTTTTGGACGACGGGAAACCCCCCTTTCGGAACCAGATGGGACTCTACTGAAACGACCACTACCACCCAAAAACTGACTTGCCCCAAATATGAAGGCACTGAAAACCATGGGGTCTGGGGCCCACGGACCTTCAGGGACAGGTAAGGCATAGTTCCCAGGAAAGGGTACTTTTGGGAAACCTTTCCCCAGCGCAGACTTCACAAAAATGCCACATAGGGCCCCAACATCACGAGGCAAAGACGGGCCCCCAAAAATACGGAAAAAAGCCTTTTTGTGCCAACACTCCCGGGTGCCCAATAACAAGGAAACATAAATTCTTTTTAAAACTCGTAACCGGAACGATGGGACAAAGACCTTGAAACAGGACAATTAGCAGTCCATATTCGTGGGCTTAATCTCGGTGGCTAAATCAAGAAATAGCTGAGACAACAGTCTCATTTTGGGAATAATTTCCGATCCCCCGGGGTGCTGGCTGCACAGAACTTTTAGATAAAGCATCACCTTCCATTTTTTTGAACCAGGTCTGTAAGTAACACAAAGTTAAACGCGAAAAAAAAAATGCCCAGCGGGCCCGGGTGGATTCAACCTTTTAGCCCTCAAAAAGGGAGGTTCTTATGACAGTTTGGACCGTGACTTGATGCGGGCACCTTCGAGACATGGCCCATTCCCAAGGCCCCCCTTTAAAACCAAACTCCCTTCCCCAAAGTCATAATTCCCTTTCAGTTGAGGAAAAATTTACGTGAAAAGAAGGGACAAGGCGAATGTTAGGCTAGTAGCAACCCCCGAACAAACCACCCGGACCAATCGGAAGCAAACACCTCAACGACAAAAGGGTTTTCTAGATCAGCTTGAATCAACACAGAGCTGATACAAAACACTGACCCGAATGGCTCACAAAATACTCAAAATGGCCTTCAGGGGTGTTTAAAATTTCTTTTTTCCCCTCATCCCCTTCCGGATAAGGAGATTTTTTAGGCCCCCCCTAAGGCCAACTTGGGAAAAACCCCTTTGCTCCCAGGATTATTTAACAATCAGGGATCAGGGTATGGGATTGGTTTTTTCTGTTTTTTATTTAGTTTTATGGTAAAACTATCATGGATGGAGACTCCACCTTTTTTCCCCACAAAGAAAAACCCTGCACCATGGGAAAAATGAAGTCGGATATGCCCCTTCGTAAGCTTTTTGCAATATATTGTTTCATTTAAACTTTCTGGGCCAGACAGATTAAATCCTCCCATTGGGAAACCCCACTCCGGGTAAAGGTCAATGGCACAGTCGTAAACTATGCGGGGGGAGTAACTCTGACTGTTTCTGAAAAATACTGCGCAAAGTCCCGAATAAAACAGGAATCTGCTCCCCCTCAGTATTGCCCGTACGGAAAAGGGGGAAAATTTGTCAACACAAAACCCTTGTCCCCACTGACAATTCACCTGAATTCCATCAAACACTGGTTATGTTTCTGAAGCCGGGCAGCCCCAACACCCCATCACGGGGAGCCCCTCCAGATAAATAAATACACTTTTCAAAATGTATGGATCCGACCACCATCTAGCTCAGGATCAATGTTGGGTTGTGCCCCAAAAGAGGAGTAAGTCTAGCCGCAACCCGTAGAGACCAAAGCGGTCTCAAGGTAGGCCCAACGTTTGACGAAAACGCACAAAAAAATTAGAAGTGGATCCAGAATCCACAAATGCACTCCCCCCGAACCAACAGCGACAATAAAATCTTAACTGGTAGTAACAATTTTTTTGAAACAAAAGGAAATACCCGCCGCCTAGGTGATCTTCCGCCAATCACCTAGGCGCGGATTTTCCGACCGGGCTTCCTCTTTGGGGCACTCCCTTTTGCCGTGCCACTTCGCCACATAAACACATTCCCTGGAACGACGAAATCCAAGGCCCCCGCACAGTAGCAGAAGAAGCCCCCACTTGAATGGGCTCCTCTGGGTTTTTTAAATTGGGAACCGAGCGTAGAGGTGACTATGGAGGAAACCCCTGGGGGTGGAGCCTCTTCGACGCTCCCCTAAAAACTCTGTCCAGAAACGGGTAATGCCATAGCCTCATCTAAAGAACAGGGTTTTTTGGGGAAGCCACCAATAAATCCTTTACATGGTCAGCTAACCCTAATCTAAACTGCATCTGGAAGGGTGGTCTTTTCCCCCCAACGGAAAAACCCACGCCGAAATTCGGACAATACTCCTAAAGTCTTTTTTCCCTGTCCAAAATGGTCACGAGCCTCGGCACACTTCCCTATCCAGGATCAAAAAGTCCCCAAAAGGGGGCAAAGAACCTGTCCACCAAGATAGTTTGGCAAATTTAGGTGGTAAAGAATGCCCACTCCTGGGGGGACCCTGAATAAAGGAAATAACAAATTTCCCACTCTTTGCTCCTCTTTCCCCAGGGGACAGGTGGGGCCTAAAAACAGGACATCCCTCCTAAATGCCAAAAAGGCCCTCCTTTTTGCCCAAACCTGTCAGGGAACGTAGGGGGCTCCACAGGGGGGGAAGGGATGCAGGACACTCTGCCTTTGGGGTAGATTCCTCTGCTCACCCTCAGTGCCAGATCCTGGGCACTGGGGGTTTGCCCCCCCGCATCTGCTCTACCCGACTGTCAGGGGTTCAAGTGAGGGGAAGCAGTAACGGTTTCAGCCTGTGAAATGCACTCAAGGAGGGGCAGTGAGCCCTGACTGGAACCCACCCACTGTCCCCGGCTTTACGTCTGCCTAGGGGGCAGACGGGAACTGGGCGCAGTCCCCCCACTGCTAAATGCGGGGCTTCAAGGGGAAGAAAGGTAGACAGTGCGGGTCAAAACCAAAGCGGGAACCCAAAACCACAAATCAAACCAGAGGGAAAACAAACAAGCCGGGTCAAAAGCAAACGGGAGCAAGGTAAAAGATCAAAGACAAACCGGGGTCAGGAGAACAAGCTGGGTCAGGGACACGGTAAGCAAAAAAAATAGCACAGGGAATAGGCAGCCAGGGAAAAAATCACAGCGCTGCACCAGCCTTCAGGAGCTTAAAAGGACCCAATACCGCCCCTGTACTGAATGGACGGCCTCCAGGGCCTCCCATTGGCTCGCGACACCCCCTGCCGGGGGTTGCTGGGGATCTGTCACTCACAGAGCTGCCAGCAGCAAGAGTATCAGGGTGGGGTTGCAAATCAGCTGCTGCAGCCTGTTGATTCCTGCAGCCTGAGTGCAGCCTAGCCCTGACACCAATTTTGCTGTGTACCTGCAGACAAACATTTTAAAGACATTACATCAGGGGCAAATTTCTTGTTTTGTCCAGGGCTGCAGACCCATGTAAGATACATTCAGCCCTAGTTGTTATCTTAAAAAAATCAGTCGCAACTATTAGTCACTCTTCATGGGTAAATCTAACCTACTAACAGTGACTACTAACTTACCTAATGACTTATTGCACTATTCTGTCTTAATGTTGACACTGCCGCTCTGTTTTCTTAGACAGGCTGCTGAGTATATGCACAAGCCCACCACAAGCTGGACATCACTTCCTCATCAATGGTTTGGAATCAATGACATTTTCACCTTTTTAAATGAGTTTTACCCCAACAGTCAATTGCTTTGGGGGTTAACTGCTTTGAAACAACTTGAATTTTTGGGGGAATGTGAACAATTTTCCTGATTTTGTAGAATATTAGTATAACTTGTATTCTCAGATACTTCGATATCACTCTCCCGAGTCGTAAGGCCACATTTATGAAAACTGTTTAGGTCTAAAACTCTCTTTGTTGCCCACAGCAGCCAATCACAGCACCCCTCTCTTTTTCTCCAGAGCACTATATGAAATGAGAGGGGCGCTCTGATTGGTTGCTGTGGGCGACAAAGTGAGTTCTAGACCCAGACAGTTTTCATACATGTGGCCCATAAAGAGATGCAATAGATTTAATATTTACCCACATTTGTTACTTTTAATTTTTCCCCATTATAATTTCTTTTCTAGTTACATCATTAATAAATTAATTTCCTTCCCTATAGTAAGAAAACAAGTCCATTCCCGATTCTATCCCAGAGATGTAATTGAGCTTCTTGTCAGACATCTGGGGCGACATGTATGAACCTGGCACCGACTTGCCAGTGTACGATCCGACTGTATGAAAGTATCTCACAACTACGCACCAAAGTTTGACGCAGTCTTGCCACTTGATATGGATCTGTACAACAATTTTGCCTCATTTTTGGCACATTGTACGATTCAAGAGTTCACCTCCCTCCACCTCCCCCCGCTCATCTTTGACACATTCAAAAGTGTCATATCTGGTGCAGATTGCAGAAGTGTCGTATCTGGTACATACATTTATAGAACAAGGCTACAACAGTTTGATTGGCTCAGAGCCATGTATGAACTGGTGCAGCCCCGTTCATAGATGTCACCCCTGGTTACCTAGACACCTTATAAAAGAAGAGTATCCCATGCTCCCCTGCTGCTTATGTATTGCCCTCCATACAAGCAGCGCCTGACTAGGTTCATTGGACTCGCTAAAGAAAAAGAGAACATGTTACTTTTATCACAAATGAAATATAGTACAATCAAACTCCCCAGAAATAGCAGAACTATGTTCCTTTTTATTCCACATCACAAATTATTTTTCGTTTCTTTACTACATCTTGACATTTATGTTATTGCACCAAAGAAAATCATCCAGTAAAACTCAAGCCCAATATGGTTCTATCCACACAAAAAATAAGTTTTGGCTCCTAAAATGCAGAAGAAAAAACAAAAGCAATAAAATATTGTGTTTCCAAGAGGTTAAAGATGTGGTTTTTCTATGGACGCTGCACCTATGTTATTAGTGGGGTCTTATGTATAAATGTATCTACTCGCTTATAAGTAGGTAAATGTTACAATTTACTTTATTTACAGATACAGTGCCTTGCGAAAGTAAATACATTTTGTTACACTTCACAATTGTGTCCCACTTGTTGTTTATTCTTCACAAAAAAATTCAAATTTTATATCTTTATGTGGCAATAGGTTGAAAAGTTCAAGGGGGCCGAATAATTTCACAAGGCACTGTAGCTGTGACCAAAGTCTGGGAGGAGAAAAAAATGTGTCTCTTTCGTAACCTTTTACATGTTGTCAAGTGTAACCATTTTGGAATGTAGCAAATTGTATCTTTATTGGCTTTTGTCTGAGTTTGAATAAATAAGTTTGATCACAATAAATTTGGAGAATGTTGTATATTTTTCCCCATACTGTATAAGGGGCCGTTTACACGGCACAGACCAAAGACCGGTTGGGAAATCCTCACTGGTATTTGGTCTGTTTTTGGCACGCAGGGGAATGGCTGTTTGCAGATTAAAGCCCTCCCCATTCGCATCCACATGTTCAAGTTCCGAGAACCGGGTGGAAGGATGAACATGGTCTATGTTTTTCGGACCGATGTAAAAAAACGTTCGGCAGAAAATCTGTTCAGTGTGGACTGCTGCACGGATTTTCCATAGAGGTTCATGTAAAAGGTTGACACCCGGTTTACAGACGGCTTTCAAATCCAAAAAAACATCTGTAAATCCGGCCAAAAACCCGTGTCACATAACACTCTATATCCATATGAAATGGGTAACATTTAGAGATGGGCGAATCGTTTCTAACAAAGTGGAATTCGTTTAGAATTTCAGGAACACTTTGGTTCTGCACAAAGCGTCTTTTTTATTTGTAAAATGTCCGCAAGCACATGACGTTACATGGGGCAAAGAACTCTGGGAGGAAGAAAGGAGGACGCTCAATGACATCTGCAGACATGAAGCCGATCAGAGACCGGCGGGATTCTGTGACATCACAGCACTGTAAGGACAGCACCTGCACTCCTCACATTCCTCTCGTAGTGTCTCTTGGCATAACAGCGTCCCTGCTGCTGCTGCATAGCTCTCATTATACAGCTTTACTTAGCAATTTGGGAAGGAGAAAAAAGACCATTACAAGTCTGTTACTTGCTCAGTCACTCTGTGTTCTGTAAACTTGAGAAAGTATGGTCCAGCACTCCGGAATTGGCCAATAAAATCACCAAATTTATTAGAAAAAAATAAAAAACATGCAGCAAGCAAGCACAAAAGAAGGTGTATGGTAGCTTACGCGTTTCAGGGCATCAGCCCTTATCATTGCTATGACTAAGGGGCTGATGCCCTTAAACGCGTAAGCTACACTACACCTTCTTTTTGTGCTTGCTTGCTGCATGTTTTTTATTTATTTCTAATAAATTTGGGTTTGATTTTATTGGCAATTCCGGAGTCCCTGGACCATACTTTCTCAAGTTTTCTGTACGCTTCTCCATGGCCTGGAGGGTCCTTGCATTCTGGTGATGGACGGTGAGCTGATTTTCTTCTATATTTACTCTGTGTTCTGTATCTGCTGCTACACAGATCTCATTATTTATATTTCTACTGTGGTATTAGGTAATTTTAAATTCAATTAATACACTAAATCCTGATAGTTTTGTATTGGGATAGAAATACAGACCACTTTTTCTGCTCCATTATTTCAATTTCTCCTGTTGTATTAGGTAATTTTAAATTCAAGCAAACCACTCAATCCTGATAGTGTTGTATTGGGATAGAAATACAGACCGCTTTTTCTGCGCCATTATGTATTATTAGGGAAAATCAGATTCTGGGAATCCTCTATCCTGTTAGTGTTGTGCTTCAAGATAAATACAGGGTGTGAATGTATCATATACATACATCATCAATAAACAGAGGCAGTAAATTTTTGATCAAAAGTATGTCAGACGAGAGGGGTTGGCGGCTCTTTACATGGGGAGTGGCAGTGGCACAAATGTTCCTGGGCAGGCACAGGTCGCAGACGTAAGGGAGTCGGGAGAGGGGTCATCGGTGAGGCCAGAATGCGCGTCATCTAGCAGCCATGTGTGTGACTACAACAAAAGGGTTCTTGATTGGTTGACTAGGTCATCCACTTCCTCCCAGATGACATCTGACAACCCCAGCCAAGAACAGTGGGAACGTCAGACACAACCCTTAATTGGCATGGTCCGGGAGCGGGTCAGCGGCCCTCACCTGTCCTCAACCCACCTATGTCCCATCTGGTTTCCTCAGCCAGAGATCTACTATGTGGTCTGGGCTCAGCGCCACTATACAGCGAGGATGAACTCGTTGAGGACAGTCAACAGCTACTTGGCAGCGAAGAGGTGGGGCAGACATCTGCTGGTTCTTGCAGTGCGGGAAAGTAGTGATATGGAGAGTGGCACGGGAGGTTATGTTGCAAGCAGTCAGGCTCTGCATACTGAGACCGTTGAGGAGAATAGCAGTGATGGGCAAACACAAATCGATGACGATGTAGCCGATCGCACTTGGGAGCTGGGTGAAGCAAGGGCTTCATCGTCGTTGGGGAAGAGGGTGTCAGCTTGTGCATCAGGCAGCGGCCCAGCCAGCATGTCAGTAGTGTGGCCGTAAGTCAGCAGGGTAGCAGCAGTGCGAGGTCGGGAGCCAAACAACCACAGGGTAGAAAACCCGCTTCGCAGGTCAAAGAAAGTAGCGGCACAGGGGCTCAGCGAGGCAGCGGTGGCAGTAGTCACTCAGTGCGGAGTGTTGGTGGTAAAATCACCTACTCGGTGGTGTGGCAGTTTTTTGCTAAGACACCAGAGAAGCTGAACATATGTATATGTAGAATTTATGGGCAGAAAGTGATGTGTGGCCAGGGAGCTAACGTTGGCACCACGGCCTTGCGTCAACACATGCAGCGTCACCATCCAGTTGCCTGAGAGAAACGTGTCTCGGATGTGGTGCGTCCATCCTTCTGCCGCAGCAACAGCAGCGCCCAGTGGCACGCATGCCATTGCAGCCAGTCAAGGCTCCACCACCTCTGCAGAAGGGAGCTGTTTCTCTTTGCCATCATCTCCCGGTCCAGATGCTCCTGCTCCTCGCTACTCATGACGCCAGCAGTCGTTCAACGAGGCGATTGCCAAGAGACAACAGTATGCGTCCAACCATCCTAAGCTGACCCTGCTCCTGTCCAAGTTGTTGGTACTGCAGTCCCTCCTTTTCCAAATGGTGGACTCTGCACCGTTCAGAGAATTAATGGCCTGTGCCGAGCCGAGGTGGAGAGTTCCAAGCCGGAAATTCTTTTCCAAAAAGGGAGTACCAGCCCTTTTACAAATATGTAGAACAGAAGGTGGGCCAGTCCTTGAGCCTATTGGTTTCTTCCAATGTGCACGGCAGCACAGACGTGTGGGGCTGTAACTACGGTCAGGCCAGTACATGCCCTTCACTGGGTGAATGTGCTTCCTGCCCAGACACACCAACAACTTGGACAGGAGACGCCGCTTTCTCCTCCACATTGTCAAACTGCTGCTTCTGCGCCAATGTCCGCCTCTTCCTTCACCGCCACCTCAGCCTCCACAAGTGTGTCTTAATTCATACCCATGTGGGGCCCACAGCGGTGTCACGCAGTTCTACACTGGTTTGTCTGGGTGAACGAAATCACATACGGGAGGAACTGGTCCGCGTCATGCAGCAAGAAAACGATGTGTGGCTTTCTCCACGCCAACTGAAAATTGGAACCATGGTGACAGACAATGGGAGGAACATGGTGTCTGTGCTGCACCGTGGAAGGATGGTCCATGCTCCCTGCATGGCGCCCGTGTTCAATCTGGTTGTGAAAAGGTTCCTGAAGTTTTCCTCAGATCTGTAAGGCATTCTAAATTTGGGCAGGAAAATATGCATGCAATTCATCCATTCCTAAAAAGCCAGGCACACCCTCCTTGAGCTGCAGCGGCAGAATGGGCTCCCCCAACACACGCTGATATGCGATGTTTCCACCCGTTGGAATTTCAGCTTCCATATGTTATACCGATTGCATGAACAGAGAAAGGCCATTAACAATTTTTTGATGATCCAAGCAGACAGGAGTACTCCCCTATGTAACTTTGATTTCAGCCAGTGGCAGCTCATGCGTGACACCTGCTGTTTGCTCAGGCCCCTTGAGGAGGCCACGTTATTTGTCATTCGCCACGACTATGGGATGAATAACGTCATTCCACTGCTTCATGTCCTGGAAAAAGATGCTGAAAACTCTGTCTGGACAGGGGACTGGAGATGTGGCGACTACATCTCTCAGCCACATAAGTCTAGTGGGGGCTGAAGTGGAAGAGGAAGAGGAGGATGAGCAGGAGCAGCCAGAGGAGGTAGATGGAAATGAGGAAGACGAGGCAGGTGACCCCCAAGCACCGTGGCAGTATGCAGTGGAGATGGAGGCAGGGAGTCCCTCAGAGTCATTTGTGCAGATGGCCAGCAGCATGCTGATTTGCCTGGCTAATGACAGCCGAATAGTCACCATCTGGCAGAGCAATGACTTCTAGCTCTCCACTCTCTTGGACCCCTTTCTACCCCAAATGGGGACGTTTTTCCCGCTGCTGAGAGGGAGGAAAAAACTCAAGTACCCAAAAGAGAAATCCTCCGTAGTCAGTTGGCCGCTGCCTATGTGCAGCATGGTACATTCTCTGACAGGTGAAAACCAGGGGGTTCCTCAGCGCTCACGTACCACTTCCACAGCTGCTGTGGGAAGGTGCGGGGGCGTAGTATGAGTAGCAGCTCCATTAGCAGCAACCTAAGCCTGGAGTCGTTGATGAGCAGCTTCCTTCGCCCACCTAGTGAGAAGAGTACTCAGCAGCAGCAGCAGGACCTGGAGCAGACTCAGAACCAGCAGGTGGTGGTCTACTTGGAAAGCACTCTGCCACCCCAGTTAGAAGATCCGCTGGACTACTGGGGAGCCAAACTGGATGTGTGGCCTCAAACTTTCCGAGTTTGCAGTGGAGAAGCTGTCCTGCCCGGGCAGTAGTGTGGCATCAGAACGGGTGTTCAGTGTGGTGGAGGCATAGTTACCCCAAGAAGAACTCGCTTGTCAACCCAAAATGTAGAGAGACTGACCTTTGTCAAGATTAATCAGGCGTCGATCGGCCAGGATTTCCACACACGCCTTAGGCATCAGATTACATCAGCCATGACGCCTCACCCAAACTGTGAGAAATGAGTCTGGATTCAAACTACCTGCCTCAGCCACTATTCTGATGCCGCCACCCACCTGATGCCACACATCTGCTGACAGTTTATCCATCTGCCTACCACTATCTTTGCCAGGGACTGGTATTGCCACCCACCTCCACACTCTGTAAATTGTGCCACTCTTTGACCTCATGCGGGCTGCTGTTGCTGGTGCCGTGACATCCACCGGTGTCATTGTGCCACTCTCTGACCTCATGCTGCTGCTGCTGTTGATGCCGTCACCTCCACACCATTCTCTGACCTCATGCTGCTGCTGTTGCTGTTTCCGTCACCTCCATACTGTGTCATTGTGCCACTCTCTGATCTCATGCTGCTGCTCCTGCCGACAACTCCACTCTCTGTCATTGTGCCACTCTGTGGCCTACTCCTGTTTTTTGCCACCTCCTGAATTTGTCATTGTGCCACTCTCTGACCTCATGCTGCTGCGGCTACCTCCACACTCTGTCATTGTGCCAATCTGTGGGCTCCTAATGTTGCTGCTACCTCCAGAATTTGTCATTGTGCCACTCTGTGGGCCCCTGATGTGGTGCCACCTCCAAATTTGTCAGTGTCCCCCCTCTGTGGCCTACTCATGCTGCTGACAAGTGACTGCTGTCTCACTGGAACACCCTGTGGTTTCCTTATGCTGTTTCCACCCTCACCACTCTATGACATTGCCACTATGTTTGGTTTTTCCCCTTTTTTTCACCTGTCAGAAGGAATGGGAAGAATCAGGATTGTCGAGCCAAAAGCAGGAGTGGATACAGAACACAGAAGACATGCAAATATCCCATTTACTGGTCATCTCTGTTTTGGATCAACTCCTGTTTGTTTTTTGCCTTAGAAATACTGATGGATTATTGACCGATTGAAGTGGACACTGACGGATGAAAGGAAGGGCAAAATGATCAGAGACGTCAACGCAAAATTACTGCCGACACCCTCTCCACTCATTCGGAGGGGCTCTACATGTATCAGCATTTAACAGAACAGGTTCTGTCATATTTTGCGACGGCTTAAAGCTCTGGCCTCATGGAGTGACCCCTGCTGTGAAGTCCCCTTACTGTGCTGAGACCTGTGGCGGCTCCGGTAACTTACTACTGTGTTCTTTGACGCTATCGGAGGATCTTAGCTCTCAACTTGTTTTTTCCAGCTAGCGCTGACATGACTTCATCAGGCTACATTCCCGCTTCAGTTTTTTGGTCAGTTTTGCCCTCTTAATTGCCCAGGGAATTTTATAGTGAAGCGATTCTAGGAGCGGCGGCAGTCATCCGCGTGTCATACTAAAACACAGCATTGTATGAAGACCAAACCAAGCTCCCTCTGCATATTTAAGCATGGCACAATGTTCTACAGCACCCTGCAGGCTCTGTGCAGCCTGGAAATAGCTGTTTTTTATTGCGATTCATCGCAAATTAATTCAGGTCGAAACGAACTTTGACGGAAAATTCGGCAAACTCAGCAAATCCAATTTTGGAGAAATTCACCCATATCTAGAAATACTAAGGATTTGGCTTTCACATGCCGGATTGATCAGGGCGCTAGATAGTATTATTGATCAGGAAACGGAATTACATCAAAATATATCAAATAACAGATAATGGCTTCCATATTCGATACAAACAGGGGCCCAAATGAAATTTAGGAGCGTAGACTCCTGTACACTACACTTATATAGTGTGAAATCAATGTGTAAAGAAGGAAATACAGAGAAATGAGAGCTGACACCTTAGAGGAGTTCATACGGTCACTGCATGAGGCTTATTTTGCGTGTGATGAATACTGTTTTTGTAAAATTTCTTAACATTTCGAGGAAGTAACTTACACAAACCCCTTCCTCATATTGCCCAATACAGAGAGGAGGTCGGTGGCTCCTTGCGCCACTTTCTGAGACCGAGCAGTAAGGAACCCGAAAAGTAAGTGATTATTCAATGTCATTTTATGTCTTAGCTCTAATGAATAATATACTGCAGCTGCTCCTCCTCTTCTCTTTGTTTTGTAGCTATTGCTTATATTAACAGTTTTTTGGAGACAGAGGAATTTTCTGAGGTACAGACCCTCTGCAGGGAAGGAGGGAGGAACTGCAGCTGCTAGACCATAAAGAGATCTACTAACATCTTGTATATTCTTCCATCTCCTTCTGATGCTGTTGGAGGATGGGAAAAAGGGTCTTACTTTCTTTTTATTTTAGGGCTTTGGGCAATTTTTTCATTCAAAACATTGAGGATATCAAGAAGAAAACTTTAGGAATTCAGGGAAAGTCTGGTTTTAGTGAGCTGGATCAAATAAAGGGGGGAAAAAAGGTCGTCGTAATAGGGGCCCAACTTCTCTATGTTAGGGTATATTAGAGGGAAGGGGGGGAAAAGAGCAGGGACGTCTCTGGAAAAATTGCAGGAGGTGACACAAAGGTTTCCCAGTTTCCACCCATTTTTGTAAAACTTTTTCTCTTTCACCGGGGAAAACACAGAAAGGGTTTTAAAAGTGCACAACTTTTAAAGGTAATAATGTCCCGAAGAATTACTCCACTGCAGATTATGTTAGTATTAAATAGATTCTTCCCCCACAAAAAATTAAACAAACATCCGGCCCGCAACTTAAAAAACCCCAAAAATTTTTTAGCTGCTTAACACATAGGACGTGCTTCTAAAGGGGAAAATGGGTTTATTTCCCCCCCTTTTGGGTCACAGCTTCATGTCCCGTTTCTGCCTGTATAATGGTTCCCCCATGCTGTGCTTCCCAGTAAAAAGTTATATCTCCTCCAAAGTGGGGGTCACGCCCCAAAATGTCGTTTCTTTCTCATAATGTCCCCATGCTGCTTTCCCCGTAAGTGTTTTTTTAATCCCCCAGTGCTTTTGGGGGTAACGATACCCCTTTCTCAGTCTGCTCTAAAATTTTCCTCTATGGGTGCTGTTTTTTAGTAAGGGGGTTATATTTCCTCCAGTGTGGGTCACGGCCTTTTGTTTCATTTCTTAGTTTTTTGATCTATAAATTTTTCCTCCATGCTGCTCTTTATTAAGTGTTTTATCTCTCCCCGTGTGGGAATACAGCTTTCATGGGTCCGTACG